>PISX010006026.1:0-101538 GCA_004024625.1 Mellivora capensis | reverse complement strand
TTTGAAAAAAAAATGTCTATTCATTGGCTCTGCCCATTTTGTAATTGTGGTTTTTTTCTCCTCTTGAGTTGTAAGAGTTCTTTATATATTTTGGACCTGAACCCCTTATCAGATATATGACTTGTAAATATTTTCTCCCGTCCATAGGCTGCCTTTTCTTTTTGCGGATGGTTTTCTTTGCTGTACAGAAGCTTTTTTTAAAAAAAGATTTTATTTATTTATTTGACAGACAGAGATCACAAGTAGGCAGAGAGGCAGGCAGAGAGAGAGGAGGAAGCAGGCTCCCCGCTGAGCAGAGAGCCCGATGCGGGGCTCGATCCCAGGACTCTGGGATCATGACCTGAGCTGAAGGCAGAGGCTTTAACCCACTGAGCCACCTGGGTGCCCCTCTACAGAAGCTTTTTAATTTGATGTAATCCCGCTATTTATTTTTGCTTTGTTACCTTTGCTTTTAGTGTGAAGTCCAAAAAGCCATTGGCAAGATGAATATCTCCCATTTTGTTCTAGTTTTATGGTTTCAGGTCTTACATTCAAGTCTTTAATCTATTGTAAGTTGATTTTTTGTGCAGGGTATACCACTTTTGTGCAGTGATCTTCATTTCTTTTCCATGTGACTATCCAGTTTTCCAAACACCATTTATTGAAGAAACTATCTGTTCCCACTTCTTGGTTCTTTTGTCATAAATTAATTAACCATATATGCATGAGTTTATTTCTGGGCTCTCTATACTGTTCCATTTCTCTGTGGGTCAGTTTTATGCAAATACCATCCTCTTTTGATCATTATAGTTCTATAATACTATACACTTTTCTATCTTCTATTTTTAAAAAGTTAGAAGTATACTATATCTAGGCTTGCTTTTTTTCACTTTATCATAAAGCATTTCCCCATGTCATTAGTCTTAGGAAACCTGACTTTTAATCGTGACATGGTATAAGTATCATAATATATTCGCACATTTCATTTTTGTTGGGATTTATATGACTTTGAACAATGGTACCTTAATTAGAAGATAACCATATGAACTAGAAATAGTCAATCACACCATAATTTTCATTCAAATTATATTTATAAAGGTAGAGTATTTCTGACACTTCTCAGTTCTCATTAATACTCTACTAGCAGTGACCCCTTTTACTTCTAATAAAGCCCTTCTAGATTTTCACCCATGTAAGATATAGGACTGAGATTTCTTATGGTTCTTCCTAAGTTCTATAATGAGATCTGTATTATTTCAAAATATCACATATTTATTTTTGTTGTATCCTTATGAGATTAACAGTGGCTACTGAAGTTTTATTAAAAGAGAAACTAAACTCTTAAGACTCTTCAAGGTAGGAATCACATCTCAGTCATTGTTCCATTCCCTGGCCTTAGTAATCACTAAACAAATTTGACTGACTGTCTAGTCTCTTCCCTTGCAACACCTCCAAGCATAATTTTTATTGGTTCACTTGTATCTGAAGGTGAGTAGGATATACCATAGGCTAAATTATAAGATAAAAATTGCCTTTTAGCATTCTTCCCCTCCATCCCAGTAACTTTTACCTGTACTCTTTGACTCTTGTAAGATTTACTAGATGTTTAAAATGTTCCAGGCAATGTGTTAAACATTTTGCATTAATAATCTCACTTAATGTTCACAGCCAACCCTATGATAAATACTATTATCTCTACTTTGCAGATAAGGAGACTGAGGCTTAGAGAGGTTAAATCATTTGCCCAAAGTGGTGGAGCGACAATTGAACCCAGGTCTGTCTGACTCTAGACTACAGCCTGAATTCCTTTTATGCTCTACTGCCCCCTTTGATGAAATCCTTTGATGAAATCTTTTCACCTTTGGTGGTGAAAATAAGCTGCTACATAAGTCTTTTAGTAGACTACTAAGAACTAAGGAGATGGTGAAAGTATTAAGAACCAAGTTCCTGATGAAAGATTGTATGGAGTGAATTGGGAGAAAATTCTAGGCTCAATTTGAACAGATATTTATAGAAAGCAGAACACGAGTAGTTATGGTTTACTCAGACTAGCGCCTGTAGATATCAAGAGTAGTAACACTATATTTTAGGCTTTGTATCTCAACAGGAAAGCACAGTGCACCCGGGGAGGAAGGGGCTCTGCCAGTCAGTTTGCTTTGAAAAAAAGAGCATGACTTTGAGGGACTGTGGATGAGAAGTAGAACACTTAAGGGAGTTAAAAATGGAACTGTGCTTTTATCCTATCCCTGGTTTAGGATATATACAGATCCTGTACAGGAAGGAACAAGTATTTACTCAATCTTCTTTTGTTCAGAGTATTAAAGTTAAACGTAAAACTTTTGTTTCAGGATGACAAAGGGTAGACAAAATAGAGAAAAATAAGTGATCGTACATACCTTTGACCAGTAAACATATACATTCATTTTCCCTCAGTAGGTTTAATTGGAAGTGAGTTTTTTGGGGGTGTGGGGGCATTTAAGGGTAACACAATCTTATCGGGAGCAGTGGTCAGTCTCTTATTGCCTCAGCAGCTGCTGATTCCCAGTAGTGACCTCTGCTAGCAAAATTTTCTTCCTTCAGTCTATATGAGGTGGTTGGAATCACCTAATGGTTTGCAGTTGCAGAAAACTCAATTCATCATTCTACAAGAGACACAAAGAGCCGATGCTCTACTTTAGGCTTTTGTGCTAAAATATAGCAGTAGATGCTTATCAATGCTTCTGTCTTCAGACATAAGCAAGCAACTTCTTGCTTTTCAGGTAAACACCTGTTTTTCTGCCTTTAAAAAGTTCTCTCAGAACATGTTCAAAAAACAAGTTTTACATAAACATGCTTATGACATTTATTAGGAACAAAACAGTTGTCATTTTGACAAGGTTGGGAGATAAATGAGGCATTCCTTGTGAATTTATATACCTCACAATCACCAATCATGTACCAGGCATATTATAAAGGTAGTCTCCTTTAACATTGAACACCCCGCTCAAGAAATCGTTAAGTGGCATCATGACACACTTTTTAGTGACAAACTCAGAAAAGTCACAGTTGTAAGGCAAAACAACAGCAACAACAAAAACAGCAAAATGGGACCCAGTTCTATCTGAATATATAGCCCATTTTTACACTACATGATACTTTCTCTTTACCTTATGCTGTTTTAAGACTTATGACACTTAAATTAATCTGAAACATGAATATGCAGAGGACGCCTCAGATTTTAGAGTGAAGCCAAAGGAAAAAAAAAAGCATATGCCAAATCTTATTCCTGGATCACATAGGCAGGAATGGGACATTGCAACTGTTATATAATCTAAAACCAAATAATTTTTCCTCAAAAAAAAATCCTTTTCTGAACTTATTTATTTCAATCACTACAAATGATGTAGTCATGCAGGTTTAAAATCCTAATACTTAATGAAGGCATAATGAGGGCTTATAAATTAATGATGTAACAGGGCAATGCTAATTACATGATCAACATTTAGGAACACAAAGATTCCAGAATTAATTTTGTAGGATGAGAGACTTGTTAAAGACTTTTTAGAGGAAGTAATATATGAGCTGAGCATTGACTAAGTCCTGCTTTGCCCAGCAAAGGAAGGGAAACGGCTTCTGAATAGCAGATAAAGCTTTGAAAATATATAGCTTCATTCTCTCTACATCCAATGAATCACCAGCACATCTGGTTATTCCTCCACAATATTTTTTACATCTCTGCCTTTTCCTCACCTCAAAGTTGTATATTACTACCAAGCAACTCATAAAGTATACTATGTGTTACTGTGAAATTTCTAATTCACTTGTTTTTCCCTTCCTTTACATACTCAGACACTGCTTACAAACTTTTAAAAAAATACCTCCTTTTACATGACTGTAGAACCTTCAGAAGTCCCTACTGCCTCTGAAGTACAGAGTTCAAACTTCCAATTCTCCCATAGTCCATGAGCTATATGCCTAAATCTCTCCCTAGAACCAAAGCAACAAATAAAACAATACATGATCAAGTATGGGCTTATAGCCATCAGCACACTTTTATTGACCATTTACTGAGTGGAAAAGGTAGAAACTCTGGAAGGTACTAGGAAGACAGTTGAGTCAGTCACAAATCTGGAGGAGTTTACAGTATGATAGATGACTTTCTAAATGTGAATTTAGAAAGATAACTTTAGAAAACCTCATCTGTCCCATAAGCAAGACTACAAACATGCTTAATGTTCTAGTGGAGACATGGAGAAAGGGCTTAAGCTGAACTACAACCATATAAATAAATGCTTATTTGCTTAGTTTGATTTTCAATCTAGCTTAATATTAGAATGGACACTGTTAAAGAAGACTTGTTCAACAACTATTGAGCACAGTGTACCAAACAGAAACATAATTCTACATGAAATAGGAATAGAATGGGGCACCTGGGTGGCTCAGACAGTTAAGTTTCCGACTCGATCTCAGCTCAGGTCTTGATCTCAGGGTCATGAGTTCAGGCTTCATGTTGGGCCCAGTGCCCAGCATGGAGCCTACTTAAAAAAAAAAAAAAAGGAAAAGAAATAGGAGTAGAAGGTACAACTTTTCTTAGCTCTTAACCCAGTCCCTTCTCCAAGTAGAACAATTACAGCTTGCATTCAAAACAATACATGAAGGACAGAATTGTATTACTGATTAAATAGAAGGGCAGAAGAAAGGGAAGTCCATCCTTCTTTCCTTCCTTCCTTTCTCTTGTTTGATACAGGGAGAGAGAGGACAGGCAGGGAGAGGATGAGAGGGAGAAGCAGGCTCCTCACTGAGCAGGGAGCCCCACGTGGGGCTTGATCCCAGGACCCTGGGATCATGACCTGAGGCATAGGCAGAAACTTAACCAACTGCACCACTCAGGCACCCCAAAAGGGAAGTATTTGACAGAACTTAAAATGTACTTCAGAGCTTCTAGATATCTGGCAATGTAATGAAAACTATAAAGTCATTATTACTGTGTGAGTGTTCATATAGTTACCATTAAAAAATATGACACCAGAAGACTACTCTGCTTATGATTCAGTCAGTTCCTGAAATGCAACCAGAGTGATTTTTTTTTTCAAAACACAGATCTAAACATGTTACCCTTCACTTCACTAAATTGTTCAGTGAGACTCTATTTTTCTTAGCATGAATAAACTCCTTAAGAGGTCTACAAGATCCTGTATGGCCTGACCCCTACCTATTTTTCTGGTCTCTCTCACTCAACCCCAGCATTGCTGGCTTTTTGTACTCATTTTCCCTGTTATAATTAACTTGTACTTACCGTTCAGGTTTCAGCTCAATTATCACTTGCACAGGTAATTACTTAACCAGAGCAAAGTCCCTACGATATTACTCTGTACTTCTTTGGAGCATTTATAACAATTTTAGTTTTATATTTGTGTGATTATTTAATGTCTAGGCTTTTTTTTTTAGACTATAGTCTAAAAAGTCAGAGCTTTTATGTTAAAATTTTCCACATGATGAAAAATATGTAAAATATTATTTAGAATATATATATTATTTTAAATAGCTCCAGCCTAAGGGATAAACCCAGGAATAGCAGCATTTATCCACCCAGGACCTACTCTTTAAAACCTGTAAAACATCTATATTTAAACAATAACCTAACCACTCTAAGTTTTTGTTTATCTGTAAAATATGGATAACCTTAAAGATGAGCTACACATACTATGTGAAAAAATTTCATAAAGTTCTTAAAACAATGTAGTGGGTAGGTAAATGCTAAATAACTGATGCCTATGAATAATAAACCCCTAATTAATTCTGATGTTTTTTCAAATGAGTTAAATTGATTCTGAGAAGGATAAAAGAGATTCAAGAATTGTTACAACTTTCCTTATAATTTTTAAGATGGTTATTATCATTATCAGTTTTCTTCCTATTACTTACTATAACCCAGATTTCTTTACTTTTTAAGAGAGATACAAGCCATTAAAATATGTACTTAAAATACACATATACATAAAACTTATCTTAAAATGCATATTTTATTTTGGTAGCCAATGACCATCAATCAAAGAAAGAAAAGAAAACTAATTTTATGAAGAAAGACAAATCAATGGAGTGGTTTACAGGAAGTGAAGAATGAGACGGCTCAACTAAACCAACTTGGAATCATTAACTACAAAATGTCAAACTAACTACAAGACAAGTATCAAAATGGGACATTTAAACAGTTTTGAAATGTTACACATCTCCCTTTATCTTTTGTTTTTCAAAATTATATGTAAAAGTTATACAAATCATAGTGATAGCTAACAATTCCAACTTATGAAAGTAGTGATTCACAATATAAAGTTCTATTTTGATACTTTTCCATCTTCAAATCACTTGCTGTCATCTGAGGTATTCAGTTATGTTGTGGTTTAAACTTCCTCAGCTTGACAAGAAAAGCTAATTTAAGGAGAGAAAAAAGCAAGGTCATTACAAAATTAGAAGAAAACACCATTTAAATATGACTTGAAAACCTCACTCACCTGTATGACCAGTTTGCCAGTGTATAGGTCTAGCAATATAGGGAAATGATCCGTATGGAAAATCAGAATGTGATTCTTCTGTTATAGAACAAAATATATATTATAAGCTATATAAAATATCTTAGAATTTGTTCATAAAATTCTTAAAATACAAATTACTGCCCCTTTAAGTTTTTTCTCTCATTTTTTTTTCAGCATTTGTTTTGGAGCTATTCTGCTAGTTATCTTACAGAAACAATTTGTCAAGGATTAAATGAAACATATATGATTTTATAACCAAATGGATAAGCTTATATATCATCAATCAATGGATATTTGAAAACTTGTTCATGGCCTATATAGTGTGTACACACAACAAGGACCTAAAGTTAGCTCTTTGAGGAATTCCAGTAGCATCTTGGAAGTTGCTTTTTGGAATATTAGCTATTTGCATATCAGGTCCTATTAAATTCTTTCCCTTCGGTAATAATCATTGACCTAAATTTAAAATATCCTTTAATATATTTAAAGTATTTCATAAGCCAACCTCCTCGATACAAAAATATTAATACTAGGGGCGCCTGGGTGGCTCAGTGGGTTAAAGCCTCTGCCTTCGGCTCAGGTCATGATCCCAGGGTCCTGGGATTGAGCCCCGCGTCCGGCTCTCTGCTCAGCTGAGAGCCTGCTCCCCCCGCCCCCTGCCTGCCTCTCTGCCTACTTGTGATCTCTGCCTGTCAAATAAATAAATAAAATCTTTAAAAAAAATATTAATACTATAAGAAGTTCAATACATCAAAGGTATCAGAGTTTTACATAAAAGGCAAGAAGAGTCAATCTGTCCCTTAGAGATTTTAATTTAACAGAATAAATACATTTCAATTTCTCTACAGAAAAAGAACAAATCCCTGAGAAATGTTTTATAATCATTGGTCAATACACTCAGGAACCTATTCTCCATTTATTATTACAAACATGTATGAAATAAAATTGAAGCTCACCAATGTCATCCTCTTGAAACATCTCACCTTCAATTCTGATTTTCTTTTGAGAATGTAATTGTAAATCTGTGTTGATTTTAGGTTCTATTTTTTGAGCTAAAGTTCCATTTTTCTGTTTTGCAAGGCAAACCAGCCAATCTCTAACAATTACTTCACTTATCTTTTCACATGAGAGAGCAAGTTCACAGATGCGAATTCCATCTAAAAGCTCAATAACCTGTGTGATACTTTTAGAAAAGTGAAAAAAAAGTACTTTAAATTTCTATTACAATAATAACTTGATACTTATTTTAAGTTCACTATACCTCTTAACCCAAATTTAAATGCTATTGTTAAACCAAGGGGGAAATATAAACATGCAAGTTAGAGCACATAACACGCAATTTCATAGAATACTAAGTAAAAAAATACAGAGACTATGATTTAACATTATTGTTCACATTAAACTTTTAAAACTTTTTTCTAAATTGTAAGAAATATGCATCTTATTTTACCATTCAGGTAAAGGGTGAGTTAAACATCAATATATATTAATTGGGACATACATCATTTCATAACAGTTTTACAAGATGACATATATACCTAATTCGGTTACAAAATGAACATTATAGCCAACTACTTGAGATAAAACAAAAGTGTGTTTAAAATCACAATACAAAGAAGAATAGCCACATTACTCACTTTGCTAGATATACAGCACACACACCACCCTGTTTAAGATTTGGGTATAAAACAGGCAAAGCAACTTGAGGATTCAACATGTCCAAAGCTACCTGTCAGGGGGGAAAGCAAATCAGACTGAGTTTTGGTTAAACAAAGTACAGGTCTTCTTTCTTACTGTGGTAAAATGATATACTTCTGGAAAGCAATTACCTAGTTAAAATCTTCATTTTTTTAAACTCTAGTATTATTTGCTGCCATTTTGCTGCTCTCAAAAAGGCATCCTTATTATTATACAGTGTGTCACAGTACTTGACTACATGAAAATCATAATTGTGTGTCTTGTACTTGGCAATATCAATAATACAGGAATCTTTCTTCAGCTATATCTAATATGCACATATACACAAATGCACATGTATATAAATAAAGTTTTACTGCTTTAGTTCAGCTTTTGGCAATAGAAATTCACATTATCTCAAATATGTATTTCCATGTTCAAAAGGAAAGTTATGAGTATTAATTTTGGAGATTCTAAAATGCAAGAATCCTGACCCTTAGTTCTTTATTCTTCATCCAACTGCAGAATACAGGGTTGTACTCATAAAAGATGCCAAATGAATACAATGAGTAAATGAAATTTAAAAAACAAACTCATTTAAAACAAAAATAAATATGGTCAAAATAGAAAATAAAGTGGCTTTTATTGATGGATAACTCTAGAAAGCTAAGAGTAGTTGATACAACATATTTACTAAACTAGGAATTATTCCATTATTTATGTGTTTTTTATGTTTTATGTATTTATTAATGGATCATCATTCATTATTAATTCATTCACCAAATATTTATTGAGTACCTTCCATGTGCCAAGCATTTTGCTAAGTAGTAAGGATATAACAGGAGCTTATATTCTATTTCATTTCAAGGGAACATATGTTCTAATAAAGGGACAGACATTAAATAAAAATCCAATAAATATGTAAGTCAAAGGAGGATAAGTGACATGAAGAACTATAGAATTATAAAGCAGGATAGGAAGGATAGAGAGTAATGGAAAGGAAGTGCTATTTTATACATAGGCTGGTCAGTGAAGAGACCTGAAGAAAATGATTAAGCTTACCCTATGGAAATTTAGGGGGGAAGTATGCTCCAGATGGACAGAACAGCAAATACAAATGTTCTGAGGCTGTAGGATACTTGGAGAGTCTGAGAAGGCCACTGTCACTGCAGTGGAGACAAAAGGGGGAAAATGGTAAGAGATGAATTTTGAGTGTACAATTCAGTGGCATAAGTACATTCTGACTTATTTTTTAAATCTACACATAGAAAAGACCAGGAGAAGGCAAGGAAGGATGATGGTGACTTGCAATAGTAAAGAGCACTAGATGTGATAACGAGTGGGTATATATTTTGAAAAGATAGAGCCAATTAGAGTTAGGATCGGTTGTAGGATACCAGAGAAAGAGGAGTCAGGATGAATCCAGTGTTTTTAGCCTAAGCCACTGAAAGAACATAGATGTCATTTTCTAATGAGGAAAATGGTAAAGACCATGGGAGGGGCAGGCTTGGCAGAAGTAATCAAGAATTCAGGTTTGGACAGGAGTTTAAAATGCCTATTAGATTTCAAGGAAAGATCTCAATGACTGAATCAAAGGGTCAACAGGATAAACATAAATGGGCTTCTTCAGCTATAGTTTGTGTTATTGACAAGGACCAAAAGTCATATAACCAAGAAACTTGCCAAAGCTCTTGAATACTCTGTTCTCCATTAATATTTCCATCCATCCAGTCACTCAAACCAGAAACTTGTTGGGAGTCATCATTTTCTTTACCTTGAATTCTCTTTTGAGAATCTGTGGGATTTTGTTGTTTCTTTTTGGATTAAAATTACTCAGCCCCACAAACCTACCTATTAAGTTTTTCTCAAATTTATCCTGCTGCTAATGCCTTCGATCAGGACCTCATTGTATCTTGTTGTAACATTACAATAGGTCTCTACATAGACTCACAGCCTTATTCTTCCACCAGAATTACTCTAAAATGGAAGAGTATACTATCTTGATGAGTACTGAGCAATATATGGAATTGCTGAATCACTATATTGTACACATGATGAATTACTTTAAAATAGGAATCTGGACTTCTGCTCCCCCACTTAGGAACTCATCAGTAGTTCTCATTATCTATAAGAAAATGTCTCGAGGTGCCTGGCTGGCTCAGTTGGTTAAGCAGCTGCCTTCGGCTCAGGTCATGATCCCAAGGTCCTGGGATGGAGCCCCGCATCGGGCTCCCTGCTCAGCGGGGAGTCTGCTTGTCCCTCTCCCTCTGCCTGCCTCTCTGCTTACTTGTTCTCTCTCTCTGTCAAATAAATAAAAATCTTTTAAAAAAAAAGAAAAGAAAATGTCCCTATGCCCTAACTTAATATACATATAAGTGTTCTTCATTATGTAGCCCCTTAAGACTGCATTTGCAGCTTCATCTCATGATACTCAGTTTCTACAGCCATGGTGTTCCATGCTTCAGTCTTTCCAGTAATTGTTTATATGTCTATCTTCTAACTGAAAGCTCCTTTAAATGTTTAATTCACTTCTGTCTTAGCATAGTGCATGGCACATAACAGGTCTTTAATGTTTGTTGAATCAAGAAACAGTGGGTCACTAATTCAGAAAATGAGGATAATACCCCAATTAGATGAGTAAAGTACGTTCCATGAAAGAGGTGATCTTTGATCTAAACTTTGAGGGGAAAATAGATTTTAAACAGGTAGAGAAAAGGAAAGAAATAATAATGATGCAAATCATAGTTAGTATTTCTTTAATGATGTTAATAATGCTTACTATATACCAAGTACTGTTCTATGTACTTTATATGAAGTATCTTATTTAATCCTCAGCAACTCTATGAAATATGAACTATTATTATCATTCCTGTTTAAAATGTGAAGGGACTGAGGCACAGAAAGATTAAGTAACTTATCCAAGATCATCTTGGCTTTTATGGAAGCCCAAGAGTGAACCAGACTGAATGGATGCCAAAACTTAGTTCCTTCTTCTCTCCCTTTCTCTCCTCAGGTAATCATTGTCCCGTTTGCATAGTTTTAAATTTTACATATGTGCAGCCATTCCATACATACTCTTTTATAATGCTTTTTTTCACTAAGCACCGTGTCTTTGAGATATACTGATGTAGGTATAATACATTTATTTCAATATGTTAAATAATACTATTTTTAAAATATTCCATTTGTCCACTCATTCTTCTGATGGTTAGGCTTTTTAAAATTTGCTTAAAAAATTTTATTAGCCATTTTTCCTCCTTTTGTTCTCCGTCTTTGTGGTTTAACACCGTATTTGTTCAATTTACCATCATTTTGGATGGTAGGAGTATGGCTCCTCCTCACCTGTTTTCTCATACTGGCAATCATCTGACACTATTACTCAAGACAGTCCATCAGATAAATCTTGTAAGGAATATTCTTTTAGATCAGCAATGGTTCAATAGGTTTCTACAAAGCTTCAACAGTCTCATTAAAATCCTTTGTGTGTTTCATGATCATCAAGCAAACTTCTGATGACAATCTTCCAGATGACTAACATTCTGATGATGGTCTATGTAAAGAAATTACTTTTTTCTGGCCCTTAGTGAGCTGTAATATGCAAGCCAAACAAGGATGAGAAAAAAGAACTGTGGTCTTTGTATCCAGGAATCTGAGTCACCAAAACTATAGACTTTATTAATATTAGAGATAGGAACCAGTCCTGATTTTTTAAAAATCTCTTTGAACTTCATTTTTCAACTAGTTTCCCCATAAATGTCCTAAAGTAATCCCACTTTCCAACAGCCAATTAAAAAAAAGCAAAGACAACCTAGACCTCAGTCTGTAGTGCCAAGCTATGAAATGATAATGGAATCATCAAGGATAAGGCAACTTACATTAGAATTCTGAACCTCTGAAGCCAACTAAATACCTCCATGTCCCACATCACTACCATCACTGGTCAGCCTAAAATATTCCCTCATCATCTATCCTTTTATCTTCATACTACCCTACTTCTTCTTCCTAACCCAACCTCCCACTGCTCCTCCTCCTCACAAATCCATCCGCTCCACCTGGAGCTTTGCTCATAATAAATGCCTCCAACCTCAGTATCTTTAATGAACACTCATGTACATCCTCGTTAACTGTCTAAAGACGCCTCTTGCCTGTTCCCCCACAAATGAGGGCTATTTATTCCCCCAAATCTCACAACATGAGGTCAGGTACTGGGATTTGCTCCCAAAGCTGCTCCTAAATTATTATTCCTTTATCCTAGAAATGCTGCGGTTCCTGATGCTCAACTACTCCTCTTACTATCTGGTCATTACCCCACACTTATTAACAGCTTTGGCACCTGATTCAGCATGTCTCTCTGCTCTAAATCGTACCACAATATTAAAGAAAAATATTCCTCCTACTCCTAGAGACAGAAATGGAGCAAATAATAAAGGAAGAGCATTCTCCACACAAAAGAAGTGTGATCCTTGTTTTCTACATAGTCAGTATTAGATATTATAGGACCCACTTTAGAAAACTTACCGCATCAAATGTTAAAGTTTTTATGTCTTCGGTTGCTCCTGAAATATCCTTATGAATAAAATTCACATTGTCTGGCCACTCATCTACATGACTCATTTTCCATGAATCACACCAGTTTTTATAATTCCTCTTAGCCAATTCATGGTGGTCTTTTCGTGCTTCAAAACTTATGACTTGTCCTTGTGATCCAACTTAATTTAAAAAAAGAATTTATGATATTTCACTGTATTGTATCATTTCATAAAAGAATAAAGAAAATATTCTGCAAAGGTATTACATTGATGTGAAAAAAAATAATTCAAATAGTTCAAAGTTAAAAAACTATCCTATCCCAGATCCTTAATCAACTTTCCTCTCCAGAGGAACCGTATTACCTGTTATTTACTCTTCGCAAGATACCTGGTGCCAAGTGTCTTTCCCTGTTTTTAACACACATTAAAACATACATGTATTGTATATACTGGCCTATACTTTTCTTCTACTTACCAATGTTATTTCAGTGATTAATAATCTACTACATTCCTTTTAAGAGCTATTATGTTCCACTGTATGGCTATACCATAGTTTATTTAACTGGTCATTTACTGATGAACATTCAGCTTGTTTCTAATCTTATGCTATTAACAAACAATATTGCAATGAAAATTGTTGCCTAAACCTTTGTATCTATGAAAAGACAAAGTTGTCAAAATGGAATTATGAGCTCAAGAGGTATGTGACTTTTTAATTTTGAAATTGCCAAATTATCCTCTAAAAAAATAATACCAATTTATACTCTACAAACAATGTAGCAGAGTGCCTATTTCTCCATACTTTCTCCAACAAAGACTTTTCAAACTTTTAACCTGTGTCAATCTAAAAACTGAATATAGTTTATCATTGTAGTTGTAATTTACATTTCTTTTGTTATGGATGAAACCCTAAACCCTAGCCCTAACCCTAACCCTAACCTATGTTATGGATCACTACACTTGTATCCTTAGGGTAAATACCCAGTACTGTGATCACTGAGTTGTAGGGTTGTAGTTAGTTGTAGGGTTGTAGGGTTAATATGGATGTTAGGCATTTCATATATTTAAAAGATATTTGTACTTTTGTGTGTGTCTAAAGAACTTTTAAACTGTTTAGCATAGTAATAGTGCAGTTTCTGCAGAAGACTATGCATTTTAATTAAAGGCGATTAATTTCCCACCCACCTCTATTTGAGGTGATTTGATAACATTTGGAAGTTGTCCTAGATCAGTAAGTCTACAGTTTACTAATGAAAAATTTAAATTCTAGAATGTCTTTTGAAATATAACTCCAGCTGTAATTCATCATGTTCTCAAGGGACAGAATTTAATGTTAACAATAGCATACGCTAAATAATTGGAAAAGAAAATTACGGAGGGAAAAAAATCCATCGCAAAGGTAAAGAGCAATAATTTCTTGATCATTCATAGTTTGGGATTATTCATGCCATGACACTCTGATACTATAGATGTTAGAAATATGGGCACTCCTCCTCTCTAACAGATTTTTATAAATTCATTCTGTCAAATGCATTTAGGATTCAGTTACTGATTGTGAAGAAATGACTGCCTTTAACTATGTACAGAAAAGAATCAAAAAAAGATTTGAGGAGGCCAGAATGAATTTCCTGACCTAGGACAAACTGGATTATGTTTGTATGTGATGCCATTAGGTGAAAGAACAAAAAGCTTAATTCAGTATATTTCTATCGGTATTCTTTATACAAGCTACCCACACGCACCTATGACAGCTCTAACAAAGTTTATTATTTAAAAAAGAATGCACTAAAGAGAACATGAGTGGTTTAAAAAAAAAAAAAAACAACTACCCAAAGAGAGTGCGGTCACTGTTCAGTGGTCCATCATTAACCGAGGAAGAACAACTCCACAGGCAGCCAGAACAGCCAAAGCAATCCTGACACTCAGAGGAATTAAACAGTCAACGGGAGCAATAATCAATTAGATATTTATGTTTACTGTATACCTCTTGATTTTTGATGAGGTGCTGCCCTCAAGCAATACACTTACCAACTGACAATTTTTAGAGACTTTACAGCTGAGCGCCCTCTGCATTTTATATTCTCTCCTACTGAATCTTCATCTGGAATTGTTATTAACAAAAAACATGTACACATATGAACCAAAAGACAAATACAAGAATGTTCAGAGCAGCACTATTCATAATATTCAACTCAAACGCCCATTGACAGAATGGAAAAGCTATGATTTATTTATAAAATGGAGTAGCTACACAGCCACTAAAAGGGAGGAACTACAGCTACACGCAATGGCTGGCGCTCTCAAACAGAATGTTGAGAGGAGCCACATTCAGGGAGTACATACTGTATGATTCTTTTTATACAAGGTTCAAAGCAAGCAAAACTCATCAATGATGGTAAAAGGCAGAACAGTGGTTACCTTTAGGGAGAATCGATTATGACTAAGAGGACACATGAGAAAATTTCTGTGATGCAGCAACAGTCCCTGTCTTGATCTGGGTGATAACTACTTGAGTATGGTCACTATATTAAAAATTCTTTGAGGTCTACACACTTAGGATCAGTGCACTATAACTGTTATGTCCCAGTAAAAAGTTCAGTTAAAAAAAAAACAAGAAGCCTTAAAACACATGGAGGGCACAAGAGAAAGCACAGAAAATGGAGAGAGGGTTAGAGAGAGAATGACTAGAAGAAATGTACAAGGTGGAAAGAAAAACAGTTGCCTACATTTGGTTTCAAAGAGAATGCTCCCCATCACAGTTATGTGAATATTTTCTAAGACATCTTTATCCACTTAATTTTCTGTTATTATGAAAGATTGAATGTTTCCTTTGCCCATCTAAATTCAGCTCATTTCTTTCGGTCTCTTACCTGCTTTGGATAAAAATAAGCTCATTCCACCAGAGCCTGAGCCAGCTTCCAAAACAGTATCCCCTGGGTGGATATCCATCATCAACAGTATCATACTCATATCCTATGATTGAAACATAGTATGGGTGACTCAGTGACCAATAAATATGTACTAAGCACAGACTCTTATCAAACACTATGTTAGACCTGGAAAAGAAAGGAGTGAAAAAGATTATTAAAATCTGGCCCAGCCTACCCAAGGGTTGATATTTTACTTGACGAAATAAGAGATTCAGCAATCAATTAGCAAATAAAGCAGCACTTCAGCATAATACCAAAATTATAGACAATAAGTAGCAATAGAAGCCCAGAGAATAGTGATATCAGCAGAAGGCCTTCGCTTAAAGACAGAGAATTTAAGGAAACAATCATGAAGTAGAAACGATATTAAAGAAAACAGAGGTAGAATAAACAGTTTCTTCATCTCAGAAGAAAAGAAAAGGAGAGAACTGAATGCCAGGCTAAAGCACTTGAACTTAACCTGGTCAGTAACTGGGGCATGTCACCAAGATAATATACGTGGCATTTTATGAAGATTAATCTGACAGGGAAATGCAGGATATACTAGAGAAGAGAAAAACTAGACGCAGTAGGACCAGTTAGGAAGTATTACATAATCTCTGTATGAAATGAAATGAACTTCTCATTTAGCATTAGAATACCAGTAATAGATAGGACCTATTTCACAAACACTGTAATTGAAGAATTGTTAACAGGAATATCAGGGATGATAATAATAATGGCTATTTATTGAAACTTTACCATGTGCCAGACTTCTTTAATAATACATATTGCTTTCATAAACTTATTTAATCAGGATAATAATATGAGAAAACTATCATCATCCCCATTACAAAGACAAATCAAAGACATTAAGTAATTTTTCCCAAAGTCACACAGTAATTAACTGGACAAGTCAAGAGTAAAATGGATGTTGAACTCACAGAGACCATGCTGTTCATCATTAACACTATACCACTTGTTATACAGAAAATTTTAAACATTAGCATATATTTCAACACTACCCCATCTGAACCTTTGAAAATTGCTAATAAATAAGCAGCACATCTGGTAAGCTTTTACTAGCTTTTCCTTCTCTGGGAAAAGCTGCTGTGAAAATTCTAGTAGGAGAAAAGTAGGAGCCCCTTGCGTAGTCTTAACAGTGGAATGTCCTGCAGAAGGCAGTTCTATTTTTTCGGACCACATAAAATAAAGAACCCAACTATTATGAAATAAAAACTTAAGCACACTTTAGCTTTTGCTTCCTGCTATTCAGGTTACATGGTATCACTGGGATGAGTTTTCTAGACTGGATTTCACTATATGTATTCTAGCAATTTCAGTTCAAAACTTGGGGAGGGGGGATGTTAGCATTTAATCATTTCCCTACCTCTTCCCAAAAGGGATTTAAAGCTATTGGGACAGTCCTCCAAAGTTACAAACTATCATTCTACTATTGAGTTTTCTGCATTTTTTTAAAAAATTTTATTAACATATAATGTATTATTTGCTTCAGGGGAACAGGTCTGTGAATCATTAGTCTTACACAATTCACAGCACTCACCATAGCACATACCCTCCCCAATGTCCATCACCTAACCACCCTCTCTCTCCCCACTACACCTCCCAGCAACCCTCTTAATCCTGAGATTAAGAGTCTCCTGTGGTTTTTCTCCCTCCCTGGTCCCCTCTTGTTTCATTTTTTCCCCTCCCTTCCCCCCCATGACACCCCACCCTGCCTCTCAAATTCCTCATATCAGAGAGATGATATAATTGTCTTTCTCTGACTTATTTTGCTTAGCATAAACCCTCCAGTTCTATCCATGTTGTTGCAAATGGCAAGATTTCATTTTTTGATGGCTGCATAGTATTCCATTATATATATGCATATATACATACACACACATACATACACACATACACCCCCCACATCTTCTTTATTCATTCATCTGGTGGTGGACATCTAGTTTGGCTATTGTGGACATTGCTGCTATAAACATTCAGGTGTAGGTGCCCCTTCGGATCGCTACACTTGTATCTTTAGGGTAAATACCCAGTAGTGAGATCACTGGGTTGTAGAGTAGCTCTATTTTCAACTTTTTGAGGAAATTCCATGCTGTTTTCCAGAGTGGACTTCAGGTAATAACAACCCTTTCAAACTTCCATTTTTTCCTCAACATGAATTCCAATCTCTTTCCTGATTAATTCAGTAATATAAATCTAATCCTCAGTCGAAAGCTTTACTAAGTAGGCTGCATTTATGCTTCATTAAGTTGCAACAATTTCTACTCTCCCGTTGTTCTTCTGTAAGTGCCACAATCATGCATATCAGCAGAAAAGATTAATTTTAAAAATTTGGGGAGAGGGAGCATCTGGGTGTTTCCATCAGGTAACCGTCTTGACTCTTGGTTTCTCACCCAGGTCATGATCTCAGATTCCTGAGATCAAGCCCCATGTCAGGGTCTGCATTCGGCACTGAGTCTACTTGAGATTTTCTCCCTCTTCCTCTGCCCTTCCCACATGTGCACGCTCTCTCTCAAATTAAATAAATATTTTAAAATTTAAAAAAATAAAAAATAAAATTTGGGGAATATTTCCATTTATATTTCTACTCCAAACCTAAAAGTGCTTGATACTGACCAATGTGATATGTTGACATTTCACAAGTATCAGTTAGGAAGTTTATTTGAAATTACTCCCACAAAAAATAAATAAATAAATAACTCCACAAACCTACTTTTACTATTAAGACAAAACTATGTAATTCTAACACAGAGACCAGCTTTCAAGTCAATTGAAGTACTTTTTTTTTTTAAAGATTTATTTATTTGACAGAGAGAGATATCACAAGTAGGCAGAGAGGCAGGCAGAGAGAAGGGGAAGCAGGCTCCCCACTTAGCAGAAAGCCCGATGCCAGGCTCAATCCCAGGACTCTGGGATCATGACCTGAGCCGAAGGCAGAGGCTCGAACCCACTGAACCATGCAAGCACCCCTACTGAGGTACTCTCTTAAAAAGCATTTCAAAGTTGTAAAGGTTGAAGTCAAATTTCCAGTAGCCATTACTTGGGAAATAAAAAGAGAAGTCAACACCTAGAATATCCAGTATTTCAAGCCCTGTTTAGGATGGAGGGGATGCATGGGTGGTCAGTTAAGCATCTACCTTCAGCTCAGTTGGAGCCCCTGCATCAGGCTCCTTGCTCAGCGGGGAGCCTGCTTCTCCCTCTCCTCTCCACTTGTGCTCTCTCAAATAAAGAAATAAAATCTTTAAAATAAGTAAATACATACATACATAAATTCCTTAGAATGGAGCACTGTGACTTTTTTTTTTTTAAGATTTTATTTATTTGTCAGAGAGCGAGAGAGCGAGCACAGGCAGACAGAGTGGCAGGCAGAGGCAGAGGGAGAAGCAGGCTCCCCGCCGAGCAAGGAGCCTGATGTGGGACTCGATCCCAGGACGCTGGGATCATGACCTGAGCCGAAGGCAGCCGCTTAACCCACTGAGCCACCCAGGCATCCCAAGAGCACTGTGACTTTTATCTGTAACAAATGGAAAGACAGAAAATGCACTAAAAATTCATCTTTATAACTTTATAAAATACAATTTATAAAATACAACTATTCTCTCAGTTTTGTCTAGTGAGGAGGAAAAAAGATGTGGGGAAGCAAGATGAAATTATGAAAGTCTTTTTTTTTTTTTGTAGCTAGATTGAACAGTCAGAAGAGGAAAAAGAAAATAAGAAAAAGACAGTTTATGTCAAGAGTTACGGTACCCCCCTAGCTAGCCTAAAGCCTCAAAAGGTTTTTTTAGTCCCTTGGTAGATCTTTTAAAACATAAATTGGAGGGGCACCTGGGTGGCTCAGTGGGTTAAAGCCTCTGCCTTCGGCTCAGGTCATCATCCCAGAGTCCTGGGATCTGCTCAGTGGAGAGCCTGCTTCCCCCCCTCTCTCTGCCTGCCTCTCTGCCTACTTGTGATCTCTGTCTGTCAAATAAATAAATAAAAATCTTAAAAAAAAAACCCATAAATTGGATTCCTACTTAGAACATTCCAGTGGTACCCAATGGACATGGAATAACCGCATGTCATACCACTCTCCCCCTCACCTAACTCACTCAAGCCATTATAGGATCTCTGCACTACTCTTCCCTTTGTGAGAACACTGGGCTCCAAGATCTTTGCATGGCTGGGTTTTCCTTATATAAGGTTTCTTATGTAACATACCTCTTTTGAGACCTTCTCTAACCATCTGACAGAAAGTATCCTCTTCCCCCAGGTCACCCAGCATGTCATTGTTAATCTATTTGTCTTCATGGCACTTAGCACTACCTGAAATTATCTCATCCTTTGATTTACTTGTGTGTTCTCTGTCACCCCCTCTAGGATGTAACATCCAGGTTGAGAGCAAGGACTGGGGCTCATCACCATACCTCCCCTATAATAGTACCCTGATTATAGAAGATAGGTAATTATTTGCTGAATAAATGACGAATGACTCTTCATCTGGGGATAGGAATTGTTACAAAGGAATATTCTACCCAAGGACTGTAACTGTGATTAAAAACTGAAATAAACCTAGCAAAGGATGATTCATATGAAGTTGTAAAAAGAAACTAGGCAGTTAATTTATTATAAAGAATATTTCTTGTATGTTCAGTGTTTAATGTTAGCTGTTTTTAAAGAAAACTTTTTCCTAAAGAGAAAAGCACAGTAACATATCTACCACTGATGAAACACACACCTAGTAACACGCTTTATTTAATTAAATGACGATTAAAATATTTCCATAATGGTACCAAAGGGCTGAACATTCTCGAATCCTGAACTTGCAAACTTAAGGGTTATGGGGGACAAACGTAAGTGCCTGATTAGCTCACATGACTCTATATATTAGGTCAATATTCTTTTCACTTTACAGATGAGAGAGTCAACACTCCCAGAATAAAGTAAAAGGTGGCTGTTTCCTCCTAATATTTGCAATCATAACGTATGTTAAGTCCCATCCATTGTTTTTTTGTTTTTAAATCTGAGAACAATAAAAACTTTAAATGTTCTGAAATGTGCTTTAAGCACATTTATCAGGACTGTAGCTGGGCTCTTTCTGGAGCACCAATACGCACCTAACTCCCACCGCATTACCTTAGGATACGTTATGGCAGGCCCTCTTTTCATCAGTAATACATAGTCTTCCAGTGCCGGCCTCCTCAGCATGAGCTGCTTACCAGAAGAAGTCGTCAGTATCTGGCCGGGAAACTTTCCCACGATCTCGCTGAATGGGACTGTCCCCCAGCTACTATTTAAGTGTCCAGCGTTACTCAACCTAAATAACTTTTTAAATTGTGTTTCTCTCTTCCCAGTCTCAGCTAAGATCAGCTCCCCAGCGCGAAAGGACCCCTCCCTGGAAGCTGGCCAGGAAGAGGAGCCAGGAAGCTCTTCTACCCCAGTCACGGATTGGGCCATGGAGGCGGGCAAGGGACCCCCGGAACCCTGGTGGACGGGACCGGGCTGGCCCTGGTGTCCGCTCGAGTCTTCGCGCTCTCGAGAGGATGACTCCTCTTGCGGCGTCGGCAGTCTGAGGATCTCCAGTGAGGAAAGACATCTGATCCCTGTGCCTCGGACGCGCAGAGGGAGAGATGGAGGCTCTGTGCTGGGGGCTTTCCTCCGTGACGCTTCGCGCCGTCCCTCTCCGTCTCGTGCGTCTCTAGGACAGGATTCGCAACACAGTGACCGGGCTGTCTCCAAGAGCTCTCGCTCAAAGCCCCGCAGGAACGGAGAAGCTCCGAGCCCTAGCCACCTCCTGGGGCGCCGCAGCCTGAGGAGGACCAGACCTCGCCGCCCGGCGGACAGCATGGTGTCCGGCGCAGGCGCCGTCGCACACAAGTGGCGTAGAGCCGGGCGAGGCCCTCCCCGCGCTGGACGCGCTGACGCAGCCGTCGGTGTATCCGCCGCTTTTTCGCCGGAAGAGCTGCGCAAACTGCGCGTGCGTCCAGGGGGGCGGGGTAGTCCTAATGGAGGGCGGGGCGCAGGGGCTGAGGGGCGTCGCTGAGTAACTGTCCCAGGAGCGAGTCCCACTCCGGTGCAGGGCACATTTTCCTCTTCGGAATGTGTGCAGAGTAAACAGTTGGCCGCTGACAAATCCCCACCAGCCTCACGCGGGGGACAGGAGGCTTAAGAGAGACAAAGCCTGTCAAAGTGCTGTGTAAACTGAAGTCCTGGACCAGGGTTGGCTCGCCGGTCATCAGAAAGAGGAACGTCACATGGTCACCCCAAGATGTAGGAGTTAAAAAGCCCAGAGATGCGTTGGACTGTCGCCTTTTGGAAGGGCCACCCGCTGATCCCCGTTCCTTTCCAACTGACTGTGAAGATCTTCCCCCGCCAGCCTTAGCAAGTCCCTTCGACTGGGCTCTGTCTGCTTGCTTGCCCCAGGCTTAGGGAGTCGAGGAGGGCCGACTGAAGTTACTCACTGGGTTCTTATTTAGCAGAACTGTTTCTAATAATTAAAATATAACAGTTAATTATTTTACTACCCCTAAAACTCAACAGAATCTTCTTTAAAGGGGGAGAAGCCGTTGCTAAAACAGGGTTGTAGGGCAGAAGGGTATTGCTGAATTCAATCCCCTCAAGATTCATGCACTGAAGTCCCAGTATCTCAGAATGTGACTGTATTTGGGAATAGGGTTAAAGAGGTAATTAAGTTAAAGTGAAGTCATTAATGTGAGACCTAATTCACTATGAATGGTGTCCTTATAAGAAAAGGGGGTTAGAACACAGGCACACTTCGAAGATCGGCTAAAGACAGGCAGCAGATGTCCATCTACAAGCCGAGACAGGCCTCAGAAGAAATCAAACCTTCAGACAACTTGATTTTGGACTTAACATGCTCCAAAACTGTGAGAAAATTAATTTGTTGTGTAAGGGAAAAAAAAAAAAAGGATTATCTGCATTTTCTGAGTTTTTTTTATTGAATCTGTTTAAAAATCCTTTATTCCAGGGATGCTTGGGTGGCTCAGTCTGTGAAGCACCTGATTTTTGCTTTCAGCTTAGGTCCTGATCTCAGGGTCTTGGGATTGAGCCCCTTATCAGTCTCCCTCTCCTCCCCTTCCCTCTCTTTCTGCTCCTCCCCCTGCTATCTCTCTCTCTATATATATATAAAATAAATAAATACAATATATTTTTTTAAAAAATCACTTCTTCCAGGTTTTGGCAGCCCACCCCAAAAGAGTTAAACAAAAACAAATTGATTTAATCCTAAAAATAAAACAAAACCAGAAAAAGTTATCTTTAGAGTCCAAAGTCTAATTTGACATTAAATATCACTAACCTGTTTAATATTAATTCACTTGGCAAAAGTTTATTGAGGGTTTGACAATACCAAGCACGGTAGATACTTACTTCATTCAAATTTGCAACAACCCTGTGTTAGAAATAAGTATTCCTGCTTTGTGCATAAGAAAATTGACCCAGGGAGATTAAATGATTTTGGCAACATCCCGTAGTTGACAAATGGCATGACAGGGTTTCTGATCTAGGTCAGTCTGGTTCAGCAGTCCATGCTCTTTGTACTACAACACCCCCTCTCAAAGGCCAGGCAACAGTACAATTGAATTTAGAGTTAAGGTCAAAATATGCTCAAAGGGCTATGGACTCAGGTTAAATTAAAAAAAAAATAAGCCTTGTTACCACTTTTGAAGACATAAATTAGGACTTTATAAACTGTGCTCTCTAAAACATCAGCCACCACAAACACAACTATCAGGGTTTCTCTCTTTTCAGTCCTAAAAATGAATAAAGAAACTGCTCTTCCTCCACTCCCAACTGTAGGTCTCACTTCTGGTTTTGATTTTTTTTTTAAGTTTTTATGATCAATCTTTTTATTATTACTATCAAATGAGGGCCTGAGTTGAACTTTCTGAATCCTAAGCCCTATTAATGGTTTTAAAATTTATCATTCCTACTTTATTATCTCTTAAAGATAATTAAATGATATTTGGCTGTTATTTCAGAAGGAGTAGGACTTGGAAAGAAGAAGATATATTGACAGAAAATGGGAAAAAAAACTTACATCTCTTTGATTTCTAAGATAAACTATAAACAGTAAATGGCATCCCACTATATTGTTTGAGTAAGACAGGATGTTATGTTTTATCCTATACACACCTAACGAAATACGTTAGAATATGTTGAATAACATAAGTATCCCTTATTTATTCATGATCTATTTTTAGAGCATTTAAGCTCTAAAAAAAAAGTCACTATCTGTGCCCTCCTATTTTTGGCTATACTTTTCCTTTTCCTTCTGTCTTCCCTATGAAATGATCAGCCTGCACTCTGAAACTGTTATCTGACAGTATGAGGCATCATCAACTCATCATGTTTATGTTATAAGGTCAGAAAGACACTGTCTTCTAGTGGCATTTAGTTGAGCAATTACTTTAAAGTCCAAATAGCTTTCAAGAAGTACTATGGCGAATGACTGACATTTTAAAATCTCCATTCAAATTAGATCACTAGTTCTAATTCCACAGATGTGTTCCTCTACCTCTTTGTGTGTGCTTCTTTCCTGTGTTTTGTGTAATTTTTCCCTCAACCTTCACCTATCAGCCTGACCAGAATGGGAGCTTATAGTAAGTCCAAGTCACTGGGAGAAGTGCCTCTCCTGGTATATCCTGTCTTCAGGCCAACCCTCCACAGTGCATGTCAGATTAAATGAAATCACTTTATTTACCATTTTCCCAAGTTGGAGGATAAGATTGTGGAGAGGGCTGTGTCTAATTCATTATTGTAATTCCATTGCCCGTCATATTGCCTGAAACAAAGTGTGCCCTCAATAAATATTTGCTTAATAAATGAATGAAGAAAGTAGGGAATGAGAAAGCCAGTAGTTCTGATACCTAAGTGACTAACTGAATAATTCAGCATGCAAATATGACCCAAATATATTTAATACGTGTGTATTTCATTGTATATCTTTACATGTACCTAATTTTTATTTTGTTTTTTAAAAGATTTTATTTATTTGAGAGAGAGAGAGAGTGAGCACATACAAGCAGGGTGGAGGGACAGAGGAAAGAGGAAGAAGTCGACTTCCCACTGAGCAGGGAGCCCCATGCAGTGCTCCATCCCAGGACCCTGAGATCATGACCTGAGCTAAAGGTAGACGCTTAATGACTGAGCCACCCAGGCACCCCCGTAATTTTTTTTTAACTTTTAGTGAAAGATTATTTAAATCTGAGAATATAACTGCTTTTCTCTTGCTTTTTCACTTGTTTCCCCAGTCACTGCTGAGCTTGAATCTGGCTTCTGTAGAACTCCTCCAGGATTTACTCTTGTATATTAGACACCGAAGGAGTCAATTGAAGGAGGTCAAAAGGTACAAATTTCTAGTTATAAAATAGGGCATGAGGATATAATGTATAATGTGGTGGCAATAGTTAATAATATTGTTTTCTTAAAGATTTATTTATTTATTAGAGAGAGAGAGAATATGAGTGGGGGTAGTGGGGGCAGAGGAAGAAGCAGACTCCCTGCTGAGCAGAGAGCCTGAAAAGAGCTCATTCCCAGGACTCCTGGATCATAAACCGAGCTGAAGGCAGGTGCTCAACCAACTGAACCACCCAGGTGCCCCAACAATTATTAATATTGTGTTGCATGTTTAAAAGTTGCTAAGAGAGTACATCTTAAAAGTTCTTACACTGCCTTGATACTGTAGCTTAATTGTTAGTTTTGAAATCAGGTAGTATGAGGACACCAACTTTGTTCTTCTTTTAGATAATCATTTCACTTCGCATAAGAATTGATTTACCAGTTTCTACAAAAAGTCCTGCTAAGATTCTGATAGGGATTGTTTTGAATTTGTAGAACAAACTGAGTAGAATCACTGTCTTGACAATATTGAGTTTATCAATTCATGAACATGCAATGTCTTTTCATTTATTTAGGTCTCCTTTAAGTTTTCTCTGCAATGTTTTATACTTTTTAGAATACAAGTTTTGAACTTTTGTTAACTTTTTCCCAAGTATTTTATTCTTTCTGGTGCTACTGTAAATGGAGTCATTCTCAATTTAATTTTGATTGTCCACCAATAGAATGAAGAAATACCATTGGTTTTATATATTAATCTTGTATCTTGAGACCTTCGTACGTTAATTTATTAGGTTTAGCATTTTTGTGCATTTCTTGAAATTTTCTATAAGTCACCTGTGAATAAAAATTCTTTTACTCCTTTCTCCCCAATTTGTATGCTATCACCACCATCATCATCATTATTTACTTTATTGCACTAACCGGAACCTTCAGTAAAATATTGAATAGAATTGATGAAACATTAATTTTCAATCTTAGGAGGAAAGCATCAATCTTTCACCATTAAGTATAAAGTGAGCTGTGGGGTTTTTGTAGATTCCCTTTATCTGGTTGAGGATATTCCCTTTTGTCCCTACTTTGTTAAAAGTTTGTTTGTTTGTTTGTTTGTTTATCTGAGAGAGAGGGAGAGTGCGAGTCAGGGGAGGAGTGGGGGGTGTTGGAGGGGAAGGAGGGGGGGAGTATTCTCAAGCATACTCTGTGCTGAGCCTGGAACTTGATGGGGCTTGAGCTCAGGACTCTGAGATCAGGACCTGAGCCACTCAGGCACCCCCAAAATTTGTTTATTTGTTTTTAATTATGAATGGGTGTTGGATTTTGTTAAAATCTTTTTATTTTTCAAGATTATCGTACATTTTTAGTCCTTTATTCCCTTAACATGGTACATTATAGTTTTTGAATTTTGAATGTAAAACCAACCTTGTATTCCTGGGATAAATCCAAATTGATCATGGTATTTAATCTTTTTTTTATATTGCTGATTTGATTTGCAAATATTTTGTTAAGGATTAGAGATTGTAGTATCTAACACCTTTTAGGATAAAAATAATTGGTTTTTATCTACAATTTTATCTACAACAATAAAAAGTTGAATTGTTAATAAGTTTGATGAGAGCTGGAATTGGGGCAGAGAGGGAACTGGGTGAGCCTAAATTATAGGCAGAGCAAAAGAGCAGGACCCATGACAGGGATGGTAAGGGTAGGAAACCAGAAGCAAATGAGTGATGTTGTTGGGGAGGCTGATGGGCACCAGCTTACAGATTGTTTTGTAATCCAAATATATTAAACAGCATAGAGTTTCTTTTATAGGTGCCAGCAAGATTGTGAAGTTTTTTAAAAAAGATTTTATTTATTTATTTATTTGTTTATTTTAGAGAGAGAGAGTGAGAGCATGGCAGGGAGGGGCAGAGGGAGAGACAGTCTTAAGCAGACTCCTCGCTGAGCATGGAGTCCAATGTGGGCATGATCTCAGGACCCTGAGATCAGGACCTGAGCTGAAACCAAGAGTTGTACACCTAACCAACTGCACCAGCTAGGTGCCCCTGTGAAGGATTTTAAGTAGAGAAGTGGAGTGGTCAGATTAATATTTTATAAAGATCATACCACCAGACTGGCATGGAGAAAGGGAATCCAATACAAGCATTGGTGGCAGTTCCAGTGAGAGTGACAAGGCACAATAAGAACAGACGTGGTTAGAATTGGATGGAGGTGAGGAAATTGAATAGAGAATTATTTAAGAGATAAAAATAGAATCTGGTGATTGATCAGATGTGAGTTATGTGTTTGGGCAGAAGTGAGATATGGGATTGGTTAATAAACAGGGCTTATTTCTGGCTTTCTCAAGGGGCTAACTGGATGGCTGGTGGGATCACCAACTGAGGCAAAGGATATAAAATAATGAGCACAATTTGATTCAGCTGTATGTAACATCACCCAAAATACTGTAGTTTAAACAATAGGGCTGTTTACTTTCTCTTGTATAAGAGAGGTCCGAGGCATTGGTGCAGGACTTATATCATGCTGCAGGGTCTTTAGTTGCTTCTGTCTTGCTGCTCTACTATTCTCACCATGTTGTTTTCTCCTCAAAGTCCATCATGCTCTAGCTTTTGGCCATAACATTTGAGTTCCAGGAATTAAGAAGAAAAAAGCAATGAAGAATAGCATACCTTTAAGGACATTTTTGTACTGGCTGCTAGTCATATGGCCTCACAATTTGTAGAGAAAGCTGGAAAATGTATAGTCTTCATTCTGGAAAGTCCCTTGCCCAAGTAAAGAAGTTCCCTAAGGCACCCTGATGTTAGAGAGTAAGAGATAAGGAAGAACCAAGAGAGAAGACTGAGAAGTAAGAGGCAAGCCAGGAAGGTGTGAAGTCATGGAAGGCAGGCATGCTAATGACAAGTCACATGAGAGGCAGACTTAGAATGGACACATATTTAGCAATATGGAGGTTAGAGGTGGCCCTACTGGGAATTTTGGGGTAGTGGTAGATTGGGATGAAAGTCCCATTGGAGGAGAGAGATTAAGAAAATTAGACTACTGGGGTGCCAGGGTGGCTCAGTCGGTCATGCATCTGTCTTCAGCTCAGGTCGTGATCCCAGGGTCCTGGGATCAAGCCTAGGTTTGGACTCTCTGCTCAGCGAGGAGCCTGCTTCTCCTTCTCCCTCTGCCTACTGCTCTGTTTACTTATGCACGTGCTCTCTCTTTCTCTGTCAAATAAATAAATAAAACCTTTAAAAAAAAGAAAATTAGACTACCTTTTTTTTAAGGAAGGAAAAGATTGGGAGAGGTGACTATAGGGGGAAGTAAGGTAAAGGAAATATTATTTTTTAGGAAGAAAAAAAACAGTATGTTTATATGTTAATGAGAAGGATTAAGCTGAGAAGTAAAATTGATGCTTGTAGATAGAGGAAAGACTTTTTGGAATAATGGGATCTAGAACTTATGTGGAAGGGTTGCCTTTTCTAGGGGCATGGAAAATCCATCTGGAGTGCCAGGAGTGATGGAGTACAGTTTGGTTAGAATTCATGGTACTGGAAGCTTGTGGAAGTTCTCTTGTGATGGCTTCTATTTTCTCAAGAAATAGGAAGCACAGTCATTCACTGAGAGCAGGGAGAGAGGGATAGGTTTGAAGTGGTAGGAGAAGAAAGATATGAATCAGTATCTAGGAGAAGAATGGAAGTATGAATGGGCCAGGGAACAACTGATAACTTGGCAGCACTGACTTCCACTTGAAGTTTGTGACCATGGATTTAAAGTGGATAAGAGTCATAATGGGAAGCTGTGACTTTTAAAGTTTTTTTTTTTAATTTGTTTATTTGTCAGAGAGAGAGGGAGAGAGAGCGAGTAAGCACAGGCAGACAGAGTGGCAGGCAGAGGCAGAGGGAGAAGCAGGCTCCCTGCCAAGCAAGGAGCCCGATGTGGGACTCGATCCCAGGACGCTGGGATCATGACCTAAGCCGAAGGCAGCTGCTTAACCAACTGAGCCACCCAGGCGTCCCGGGAAGCTGTGACTTTTCTCTCATTGCTTTCAGCTGCTTCTGGGCAGAGAGTTAGATTTGACCAGGCTTGCACTTTTACCACAGAAGGACAATGATGTGGGAAAGAGGCAAGGGATTTGAGGGTTGTAATGATCGAGATTAAGATAAATTTAGAGGCAAGAGCAGCTATCAAGGAGGAGGGGGTGAGGGTAGGTGAAAAGACTAGGATCAATGGTTTGACAGTTGGGTGGGATAGAAGGATTGCCTGGAGCCTGGAAGTTGGCAGGAGCAAGCTGGAAAGACAGGAGTCAGTGGTTAGAGTGGTGTGGGAAAACTGAGACTATGAAGGGAGTGCAGCTATTGTAATGATAAGGTCTGATATATGACCATGGGAATAAGTGGCTGGTGTAGGGTAGAGGCCAAGATCATTGAAAGGAAGGAAGTCAAGGAATGACATTTTGGGTATTGAAGGGTCATCTACATGAACTCTATATAGTTTCATTGGGTCAAGTTGTTCATACCCAGAGATGACTTTGGTTAGAAATCCAGCTCCTCCTCCACTGCTCAGCTCTATACCTCAGTTTTGTTATCTGAAGAATGGAGATAGTCATAGTTTCTACATCCTAGGGCTATTGTGAGGACTAAATGGATTAATGGACATAAAACACAGAGAACAGTACCAGACATACCATGAGTGCAATAAGCTTTTATTTTATTTATGACTACTTTATAACTCTAGCTCAGACTTTTCTTCATACAGACTCATATATGCTCCATTATAACAGAAATCCTTGAAAACTTTTCTGAAAATCCCTTTTCTGTACTTTCTCACATCCCTTTTTCTCTTCCACTTTCCATAGTAAGTCCCCCACCCCAAATGCTTTTGTTTTGGTTTTTGTGTGTGTTAAGATTTTATTTTATTATTTTTTAAAAAGATTTTTATTTATTTATTTGACAGAGATTACAAGTAGGCAAGAGAGGCAGGCAGGGAGAGAGAGGAGGAAGTAGGCTCCCCGAGGAGCAGAGAGCCCGATGTGGGGCTCGATCCCAGGACCCTGGGATCATGACCTGAGCCGAAAGCAGAGGCTTTAACCCACTGAGCCACCCAGGTGCCCCAGGATTTTATTTTATTTTATTTTATTTTAAAGATTTTATTTATTTATTTGTCAGAGAGAGAAGGAGAGAGAGAGAGAGCGAGCGAGCACAGGCAGACAGAGTGGCAGGCAGAGGCAGAGGGAGAAGCAGGCTCCCTGCCAAGCAAGGAGCCCGATGTGGGACTCGATCCCAGGACGCTGGGATCATGACCTGAGCCGAAGGCAGCTGCTTAACCAACTGAGCCACCCAGGTTTCCCCCCAAGATTTTATTTTTAAATAATCTCTATACCCAGCGTGGGGCTTGAATTTATAGCCCGAGTTTAAGAGTTGTATGCTCTGCCTTCTGAGCCAGTCAGGTGCCCCTAAAATGCTTTTGAAGAGTCACCAATGATCTTGATGTTGCCAAATCCTGGTTCATGCTCAGTCTTCATCTTACAGCATTTGACATGGCTTTGATCAAGTTTTCCTTCCTGAATCCTTATAAAGATTTGGTTTCCAGGACATCTCACTCTCCTGGGCTTTCATCCTACCCATTCTTAATCTTCTTTGCTGGATCTTCTCCTCCTCCTGACTTCTAAAGATTGCACAGTTTGGGGCTAGGCTTTCTTTTCTATCTATACTTGCATCCAACATGATCTGGGTAGTCCCGCAATTTCAAATAGCATCTGTATGCTAGTGCATCCAAATTTACATCTTTGTGATCTTCTTCTGTAGCCAACTCCAGTCCCCCAGGACCTCACTGTCACCTGCCCCCTCCCTTCACGGCCCCAGCCCCCACCACTCTGGGGAGCAAGGGAGCTCATAGCCAGTAGGGGCCAGTGAGGGTCCTGAGGGAGGGGTGGTCGCACAGGCTGCCCCCAGCTACCTCACTTGACATAGATTTCAGCATACTCATACTTAACTGTCCAAAGCAGTATTCTTGATTTCCACTCCAACCAAACCCATTTCCCCAATCTAGCTGATGGTATCACCGTTCACAAGTTTGCTCAGGCCTTGGAGTCATCCTTCACTTGTCTTTTTCTCACCCTTTGCAATCATTTAACAAGCCCTGTTGACTTTTAACTTCAGATTCTATCTGAAATCTGGGTGCTTCTCCCCACCTTTACTGCTTTCATCTGAGTCTGACCCATCACTGTCCTATATTGTCTCAGTTTTCCTTCTTGCCTCTTTACCATCTCCGTGGAGTCCAGGAGGCCTTTTAAACATGTACATGTTTGTCATTACAAATAATCTAAAACACAGATGTTACCGTGGCACTCCCTGGCTGTAAAAATTTTAGTCTCCCCGTATCCTTGAGGGTGGCGTTTTTGTCTTTCTTGCTGGGCAATAAACTGTGGGCAGAATAATATTAATCTGACACTTCTTGAATCACAATGCATAGATTTGGTGAAATATGGCGTACAGATTATCTATTTGATGTAGTAACATGGGATTAATCCTGACGAAAGGGGGGGTGGGAGGACAGTAGATCCCGCCGTTACTTTCACACTACTATGACTGAATAAATTGTTATATGTATACACGATTACAGCCTGGAAGTGGCTAAGAAAAAACAGTTGCCACAATCACGGCGCTATAAGTGATTGTCTCTTAAACATTTAGTTCAATCATGTTATTAAAAAACAAAACCAAACCCAACCTTTTTCTTTCTTTCTTTTCTTTTTTTTTTTTCAAAGTAAAGGGCCTGCTCTCCAGTTTGCAGTCACATCCCTCCACACGTCTCCTCCTCCAACCAGTACAAATTAGCACTGAGCCCTCCAGGCCACCGTCCACAGGTTGGGCCTGCCCAACGCCCGCTAGAAACGCGACGAGCCACTCCCTCGGCTCTCTGCTCTCCCCCCGCCCCACTTCCTCCCTCTAGGCCCCGCCCCACGCCGGTGCGCAAGCGCACAGGCGAACACGTGGCTGCCGCGGAGCCAGGGCAGCAATGGCGGCGGGTGGCCGTGGTGTTGCCGACCCCCTGTCCCCGGCAGGGGTTCCGTGCGCCTTCTCCCCGCTGAACCAGGCCTACTTCGCTTTGGCATCTGCCGACGGTCAGTTGCGAGTGTGGGAGACCGCCAACAATAGGCTGCACCAAGAGTACGTGCCTTCCGCGCACCTCAGCGGTACCTGCACCTGCCTGGCCTGGGCGCCAGCGCGACTGCAGGCCAAGGTAAAGCAGGCGGGACGGCGGGGGGCGGGCGTGCGCCCGGACTCGGCCTCAGCGCACCCCCGGTCCGACGGCGCGTGGTTCGGCATCTCGCGCGGCCCTGCGAGGCCCCGGGTGAGGAGGCACGGAGTGCGGCGGCGGCGCGGACTCGGTCCACTTCGCCAGTCCCGCGTGCGGCCTGCCCGCAGAGTAGCGAAAGAGGGCGCGGCCCTATTGGACGGGCCGTGGGCTGGAGCCCTCCTGACTGGCTCCATGCGGTCTGCGCCCGGCTCCCGGCTGTCGCCGGGGCCGCCATGTTCGCGTAGGCCCCCAGTTCCCCAGGGCGGCTTCTTTCTGCGAAGCCTGGCGCAGCAACATGTGCTCTTCAGCGTCCTGGATTTTGACAGAGCCCCTTCTTGGGGCTGTAGTACCCTATTCCGATTTCTCTAGCTCCTCGGCTTTGCCTTAGGAGATTGGAATGAATAAGTCTGTTTCCTTGCTTCCGGACAACCCCCCCCCCCCACCCCCGAACCCTTGGGTGCGGGCTCACCACGTGTTCTCTTCCACGTCCAGTGTGTGGTATTGTCACTCTTGAAATTCTTGACTTTCCCAGGCTCGTTTCCATTCTCAGTCATTTGAAACTTTATGCCTTTTTTTTTTTTTTTAAAAGCCTCTGCCCAGTTCCCTTTTATACACTCCCTTTTAACCAAGTGTGAAGTTTGCATTAGGATGTGGAGGTAAAGTGAAGTAGCGGGTTTAATGTAATGAATGTGAATTCAGGTGAAGTTTCTCTGAGAGAGGACATTGCCGTGTTAGGGAAGGCTTTTCTGTTAGGGCCCCATCTCAGGTAAGATGTCATTCACTGTTGAATCACTCGAACACGTCTGCTCTAAGGCAGTTGCACGTGGGTACTACAGGTATAGGCTAGGCAATCGAATCACTCTAATGTGATTTGGAAGAACGGGTATCGTGAGTGTAGCTGACACTATGTGTAAAACTTCAAAAGCTAGTATTCAAGACAGATTTTTAACTCCCATCCTACTACCGTGCGGTAAATTTGTGCTGAATTTTTAGGTTGAAAGTATGGGTACATCTAACTATGCTTTGGGTGAGTATGTTTAGGTATTTTTCGTATCTTAAGATAGAGTTTCTTAGCTTCTAGAATAAGTGACTTTAGTTAATAAATAGAAGAAACCTTTATCAGGGCTCTTAAGTCAAGGAGAACTTGGACTTTGAAAGAAAAAAAAACAACCATAGCCATTGTTAAAGTTACAGCAGTCTGCGTATTTTTCTTTTTTAAAATTGTTTTCTGTGTTTCTATATAACAGTCCTGTAAAGAGGTGATAAGATTGATGCTGGGGGAATACATGGAGCAATGATTAGATGCATGGATCCAAGCTCTCCTGCTTACATTTGAATCTAGGTTTGGCTTCATAGTGGTGATTGTACTTCTAGTTTCTTGTCTGTAGAACAGGGAGGGGTGATATTCAGAGTGGTTGTGAAGGTGAACGTGGTTAGTAACGTAGAAACATTTATTAGTGTATGTAAGTGCTGCAAGTGTTGTTATTAATATCTCAGATTTGTATGGTTAGTCCTTGCAGGTAGGTAAAGGCTAACTTCTTGCCTTGTTTGTGAAGAAGAAACTGAGACTCTGGAAAATTAGTCAGCTTGCATAAAAACCAGAAGTAGAACCAGGACTAGAACTCAAGTATTTAGAGCTTTGTGCTCCATTATCTACAACAAATAATAATTAATATTAGGATAGTAAAAATTTGTTGCCCCCTCCCCCCTTGCTTTTCTGTTGACTTAAGTCACAGGATATGCCTCAGGAATAAAACTTTGACCTAATCTTAAATTTCCTGTTGAAAGTCAGAGTTTTGGATTATGTATACCACTCTGAAATAGTAGAAAAATATCTGGATTTGGTTTCATATTCAGGACTCAACTCAAACTTGCTTTTGTCACAATGAGCAAGTTACTCATTTGGAGGGCCTCGTTGAAAAATGAGAATTTGGCTACTTAAAAAAAGTTTGTATAAGTTTCAGTATTCTTTTATCTGAATGTTTTCATTTTAGCCACACAGCTCTATGAAATGTCCTGAAATAAAATTTAAAAAAACTGAGAATCAGAGCTAAGGAAGTTCCAGGTGACTTCACCAAATCTTTAGTAGCCAGTAAAGAGACTGTGACCATCAGAATCAAGGTCCTCTGACTCCTGGTCCACTGTACTTACACTGTAACCCTAGATCTTGAGTCACAGAATTGAGAGCTGGGAGGAATGTAGAGAGGACATTTGGTACTCATCATATTGGGGATGTATCCTTCTAGAGCATCAGTTTTATTGAAGATAAGAGGGAGAAGTGGTTCTCTTAAATGTGCACACTTATTACAGGATAAAATTATAAAGTCACCTGATTTTTTTTTTAAAAAGCTAGAAAATGAAGAGTGACATGTAGCAGCTGCTTCAGTCTCTGGTCCCAGGTCCCTGGGTTAGGATCCTTGCCACTGAAGTTTTAAGATGCCCTCATTTTATTAAACCTATTTATTTTAAATCTTTGAGGATTAGAGTATGAGTCTTGGTAAGGATGTTATTCTGAAGCCTGTGTTCCCAACAATTTAGGATTTTTGTTACTCAAACATGAAGTAGAGATTATGCTACCCACCTTTCATGGTCCTTTGAGAATTAAATGAGGCAGTATTATATGACTGTTGTAGTAAGTGCGTAGTAAATGTTAGGTGTTATTATTGAATGATACAGTGAGCATTCTCTTTGGGCTCTTTTTATAATTTACTGCTACATTCCTCAGTGTAAATCATTTTGTAAGAGTATCCTGTATCTGGCTCAGTAATTGGCAATTTGCCACCCAAGGACAAAGTTTGAGTGGAATAAAATGAATTAGTGCTGGGTTACTTGGGTAATAAGAGTTAAAGTAGAGGTTCCTGGATGTTTAGAAAAATCATATTGTTTTCTTGGCCAAGAATGATCATAATACTGAGGTATCACTTATGCCACAGTAGTTTTTGGAGGGTTTTTGTACATATTAAATAGCTGAGTATTTCATTTGGTTGATGGAACCCGGGGTGGGAAGAGGACCTCAAATGATAAGAAAAGTGCAAGGAGACACATGGGTGGACTATAGATGGATGCTGTTTTTAAAGCTTCTCAGGTGTGTATGTGTGTGTAAACTGAGGCTGAACTGTTAAATGATATGCCAGAGCCACAAAATAAGTGCCTGAGCCCCACCTAGTAACTGACCCTATTTCGTTGCCCCCTAAAATCTCTCAAAACTTTTCTACTTTACTTCCCTAGCTGAAGAAACAGACTTTGTCTCCTCTCAGCTACCATGCTGGTTTGCTGTCACTGCAATTAAAATTAAACCTCACACAGCTTAGTTCTTGTTAAACGAAGCACATGGCATTTCAGACATGAGATAAGGCAAGCACAGTAGTATTAAGAATGTTTCTTGGAAGAATCTGAGTTGAGGATCTCCATTCCTATCCCTTGGAGATGTAGTGCAGTCTCTTTGTATTCCTGAATATATGATGCTGTATCTTGGGGTCTCTCCAGTATATAAACTTCAAAACAAGGAAAAGTGTGCAGATTAGATCCTGTTGGCAGGAATAGAAGGTCCTGGTTATTAGAATTTGTTTTTGATATAAATATTATGTAATTACATGTAAAATGCACACGTTTTGTTCATTGTTACCCATGACTTAAACATTTGCCAGAGAAGTGACAGTAAGGTGGGCCAAGAAAAGGCATAGGAGACTAACTTGCAGAATGAAACTTGAAACTTGGGCATAATTTTCTCAGTGTCTAGAGGTCAGGATTTTTCAAAATTAGGTTTTGATCATAATGAAACAGATTTAGTGGGTTGTGATAGAGTTAAAAAATGAGTGTAAAAAAAGTGAGTATATTTTGCATGGAAAGGATAAGTTTCTTGTGGAGCTGGTTTCAGTTATATGTACATATATTTTTATGAGTGTATGTACTAGCTCTCAATGTAAACTTTTCTTCCTTGGGATCTCAGTCTAAAAAGTCATTGCTTACTTGATCAAATTCAGACTTCTCAGCACTTTCCCTTTTTCCTCTTTGTCTTCACCACATCTGCCCTATGTCTTGCTTTTGTAAATCATGCACTTAACCCCTTGAGACTCACTCAGCCTTCCGATTGCCTTCTGGATCAAATGCTGATAAACTTTTTCAGACTGGTGCTACTTTTTTTTTTTTCTTTTAAGATTTTATTTATTTATTTGAGAGAGATACAGCGAGAGAGGGAGAGCAGTGGGAGAGAGAGAAGCAGTATTCCCACCAAGCAGGGAGTCTGGAGCCGGATGCGGGGCTTGATCCCAGGACCCTGGGATCATGACCTGAACCAAAGGCAGCTGGTTAACGACTGATCCACCCAGGTGCCCCATGGTGCTACTCTTTATTGCTTAGCCTAGTCCCACTTTCACACTGAAAAAGACTTTTGAAAGAAATCACATTTTTGGGGTCTTCACTCCTGGTACCTCTAGGAACTCCACAGTTTTTTAGTCAAAGATACAAACTAAAGTTTTAGCCTACTCTTTTCATTATTTGGTGTATTTACATGTATAATGAGTGTGCACATAACCTTGTGCTAGTACTTCAGAGGAAGTAAAACTGAGTATGATTGAGACACAGCAAAGAAGTGAACAATTCAGATATACCATGTCTGTAATGCAGAGCACAGTATGATGTGTGCCTTAAGAGAAAGAAGAGGGGGGGCCTGGGTGGCTCAGTTGGTTAAGCATCTGCCTTTATAGCTCAGGTCATGATCCCAGGGTCCTGGGATAGAGCCCTGCATTGGCCTCCCTGCTAAGTGGGGGTCTGCTTCCCCCTCTGCCAATCCCATTCCCCACTGTGCACTCTCTAAAATAAAGTCTTTATATTAAAATATAGAAGAGGTTTTTGTAGAGAGATGAGAGTTGGGGTGGACCTTGAAGCATGGATAGATTTTTAACCAAAAGGAAGTTGAGGGAAAAGCAATTCCCAAGTTGAGGGAAAAGCAGAAGCAAAATGGGAAGATGTTAATGATTAGGGAATGTAATATAAAGATGGAAATTGGAAAAAAGGTTGGGAAAGTTGGTCTGGAGGCAAATTGCAGATGCCAGTACACTGATTTTTTAAAAAAATATTTATTTATTTGACAGAGATCACAAATAGGCAGAGAGGCAGGCAGAGAGAGAGGAGGAAGCAGGCTTCCTGCTGAGCAGAGAGCCCGATGCGGGGCTTGATCCCAGGACCCTAGGATCATGACCTGAGCCGAAGGCAGAGGCTTTAACCCACTGAGCCACCCAGGCACCCCACCAGTACAATGATTTATTCTTCCCTGGAGAGTCACTGAAGTTTTTGATCACAGGAGCAATAGATTTTGAAAGAAAATGCTGACAAAGGTCTGTCATAATCTGTAATTATCAGCACTAAATTTTTGGTTTCAGAAATACTTGGTAAGGGGTAATATTTAAAACAGATTTTACTAAAATGCACATTGCTTATATAAACTTATCTGGGTGACCTGTTCAGACATGCTCATCCTGCTCACTGGGGAGTGATTTTTAAAAAGATGGTCCAGCTTTTCAAAAATATGCTTGAGTCAGTAGTTCTTTGAGTTGCATTAATTATGTTATTATTTAGGCTTGGACCACTGATCCTCAAAATTGGGCTTAAGTTCTATGGATGCTCCTCTGCTTGCTTCTCCCAAAATACACAGATTTTGTTGATAGGGAAATTAGGGTTTGAATATGTTAATGATTATTAATATATGAAGTTTTTTAGTGCTTTTTATTTTTTAATTTTTCAAAATTTTGTTAAGAAATCTCCATAGCCAGTGTGGGGCTTGAACTGATAACCCAAGATCAAGAGTTGTTGCTTTTCCCACTGAACCGGTCAAGCGCCCTTTTTGTGCTCCTTTTTTTTTTTTTTTTTAAAGATTTTATTTACTTATTTGTCAGAGATAGAGAGAGCACATAAGCAGGGGGAGCAACAGGCAAAGGGAGAAGCGTGCTCCCTGCTGAGCAGGGAGCCCAGTGAGAGACTCGATCCCAGGACTCGGCATCGTGACCTCAGCCAAAGACAGATGCATTTGTATCTGCAGAACAGCATACACGTATTTGGACCAGCCTATGTTTCACACCTTAGAAACTTCAGTGTGAAATGATTTTAACTTGATTTGGTAAAACCAGGAGTTGGAGAAATAATTTCTAGAATCTTTCAGAGAAGAGTTTTCTGATGAAATGTAGTAGGACTTTGGTACACATTCCCCTACTGCCCTTGCCTGAGATGGGCGTTTGTGTTCATAACCTTGTGCTGAAACCACATCTGCCTTGTGGGATCATTCAGAGGTGGCTTTAGACATTCATTGAACTGAAGGTGAGACCTAGGACATTGCCTGTGCTAAGGTTTCACTGTTTCAGGGAAATTAAGGGTTATTGATAAGACCATCGGATTTTTTTATACTTTGGCTTTTTTTTTTAAGATTTTATTTATTTTTTTGACACACAGAGAGAGAGGGATCACAAGAAGGCAGAGAGGCAGGCAGAGAGAGGAAGGGAAGCAGGCTCCCTGCTGAAGAGAGAGCCCGCTGTGGGGCTCGAACCCAGGACCCTGAAATCATGACCTGAGCTGAAGGCAGGCACTTAACTGACTGAGCCATCCAGGTGCCTCTTATACTTTGGCTTTTATTTATTTATTTATTTATTTATTTTTTTTTTTAAAGATTTTATTTACTTATTTGAGAGAGAGGCAGTGAGAGAGAGCATGAGCGAGGAGAAAGTCAGAGGAAGAAGCAGACTCCCTGTGGAGCTGGGAGCCCGATGCGGGACTCGATCCCGGGACTCCGGGATCATGACCTGAGCCGAAGGCAGTCGTCCAACCAACTGAGCCACCCAGGCGTCCCTATACTTTGGCTTTTAATCATAACTTCTCTTTGGGGTTTATTAATGTAGATATATTTCTTAAGACTTATAAAATGTGTAATTTTCTTTGTATAAAAGTTACTTTTTTTGTTAAATATTTTCACTTTTTGTTGACCTTAATGTGTCAAGTGAATAAAACTCTTCAAATGTAACATCTGCATAAGATTAACTAAATGAAAACAAAATGGAAAATGCTTTCTAAATCTACTTGTTGATATTCTTTTTTTTATTTTTAAAAATATTTTATTTATTTGACAGAGTTCACACAAGCAGGCAGAGAGGCAGGCAGAGAGAGAGGAGGAAGCAGGCTCCCCACTGAGCAGAGAGCCCAATGTGGGGCTCGATCCCAGGACCCTGGGATCATGACCTGAGCCGAAGGCAGAGGCTTTAACCCACTGAGCCACCCAGACACCCCAATATTCTTTTTTTTAAATAGGTTTTTTTTTTTTAAGATTTTATTTGTCAGAGAGCACACACAAGCAGGGGGAGCAGCAGGCAAAGGGAGAAGCAGGCTCTCTGCTGAGCAAGGAGCCCAGTGTGGGACACTCTGGCTCAGGATGCTGGGATTGTGAGCTGAGCCAAAGGCAGACGCTTAACAGACTGAGCCACCCAGGCATCTCTACTCCTTGATACTCTTTATACACTTGTAACATCATAGTTTTCATTGGTGTGTTTTAGATTAGGCAGAGTTTTACATATCCTTGGCTTCTGCTTTGTGCTGTAGAGCAAAGATCTTGCACAATTGAGAAAATGTTCTTTTTCCTGTGGTAATGGTCGATTTTATGTTAAAAGAATGGCTATCTCAGAGCTGTATGCTAAAGCACAGGCTGGCAAGCTTTAATTTAAAAAACATCATATGGTAAAGAAGTTCTTAAATTATATATTTTCAGCATTGTAAACTTTGATGTAATACCCTGAAGTCGTGATCATTGATGTCTTTGGACTGTCAGCTTCAGTACCGTTTTTGAAGCAAATCAAAGCAGTCTTGTGGCATTTGACACTAGGTTGGAACTTGTGCCTCTTAAGTGATTAGGATCCTAAGACTGCATGGAACTTTCAGACTAACCCATGATTCTCACACACTAGGACAACTTCTACTGTGCTCTACTAGTTGCAACTGTTTTTTGACTGAGACTGAAATAAATGTGTGTTTATAAAAACAAGTTTGAGTCCCCTTTCCCGAGAACAAAGCTAGAACACAGGAGAGATGAGGAGGAAAAAGGGGAAATGTTGGTTGCTTGGCTGTGGATCTTTAGTCTCTGCTTGGGAATGGAGACTTCACTTGGCCCTGTCACAAGTGGCTCATTTCTGAGAGGTAGAAGCAGCAGTGAGGCTGCTTGGACCTTTTAAGAGAATACCAGGAGCATGTCCTATTTGTCCTGTTCCTTCCAGAGAGGTAAGGGACAGGGACAGAGAATTATAAGCTCTTCTTTTCCATTGGGGTGATTTTTTCCCCCCAAATAGTGAAAAAGAAAGCATTTGAGAGTGAGTCATCTGTCCCTGTGCTCCCATCTTTAAGTTAAGTGTCTTTTGGTAGCAGTCATATTTCATTTGTGGGTTAGTGGGCATTTGTATTTATGCATTAATGATGTCTTGTGTTTGAAATACAAAATGAACCTTTTTTTTCCCCCCTCAGGAAAGTCCCCAGAGGAAAAAAAGGAAATCAGAAGCTATAGGAACGAGTAACCAGATTGACTTGTTGGCTATTGGTACAGCAGTTGGTAGTATTTTATTATACAGTACAGTAAAAGGAGAATTACACAGTAAATTGATAGTAAGTATAGATAAGTGTGTGTGTGTGTGTGTGTGTGTGTATTGTCTATAAAAGAAATGGGGAAACTGATCATTAGAGATTTAAAAACAAAACAGAATAGTGTTGTAGGATCTTTATTACAGGGGCATTTTTCTGCCCCCACATTTAAAATTGTGAAGAGTAATATTTGTTAATAGCTATAATAGGTAACATAATCCTTGTTACAGGTGAGATTATGAAGAACTGTTGGCTAGATTTAAAATAAAGGGTAGAAAGAGTTCTAAGTACCACAAACTGACTGCAGGAAAGAGCTCACCACCTCTAGAGAACAAATGAGGGATTACTGCTGACACACAAACCTTTTGAGGAGCAGATATTCTCTTTGCTTGTGGTCCCTTGTGGAAGAGTGGCCCCATGGACTTGGCGGCCAGATCTCTGAGGACAGAGCTCTTAACTGACTGCTGGTGTCCTGGAAGGAAGGGGAGACTTGTTCCCCAGGTGTTGGAAAAGTTGCATATTGCGTTCAGCTTTTACCAAAAGGATTGCTCTGCTGGGATGAAGAAATGCTGGGCTGATGCACACTAGGAGACAGGATGGAACAAGTCCCTCACTCCTCTTCCAGCCTTGTCTCTCTCTAGCACCCCTTATTGGCGGTGCCTACTGGCCATCTAGCTGGCAAAGCAGGAGTTTGGTCTGTGGAGTCTAGCCCAGCATCACAGAGCAGAGTGAGAGCTTGGCACTCCAGGGCAGTGATTTAACTTAGCATAATTTAGCTTAGCATAATGTCTGTTACATTACGTGTTTGGTGTTCACTGAACTTTTGTCTTTGTATAGGAATGCTTCTATATGTATGAATCAATGTTTTCTGTTTTAAGTAACATTTTCCATAGATAATTTGAAAGTACGTTAATGTTGAAAAGGGGAAAATTATTCTTACATCACCAAGAGATGTTTAATAGAGTGTGTATTTCATTGTGCATATTTAATTGAATTCTCATCTATTTTGTATCCTGATGTTTTCCATTAAATTACAACATGAGCAGTTTTCGTATTTGTCAAGAACTAGTTACAAACATTTTCAATGACTGCCTAAAATCCACTAAATTGGATAGTCCCTTGGTGATTTAACTATTACCATTAAGAAGCCTTCCAGTTTTTTGTTGTTACACATTTTATTTGCTGTTTACATGGATTCCCAAAATTACCTGTAATTAATGAGTGAAAGGATTTTAATATTAAGGCTTTTTATGCATGGTATTCAAATAGTTTCTGAAAGTTTTCCTATTTTTATGCATCAGCAATGGAAAGAGTACCTGTATTCCAATAGCATTAATTCTGCCATTGGATATACCCATTAAAACAGCAATAACATTAACAAAAGCCCAGTTGATTTGATATATGAAAAATTTTATCTGATTTTAAATCTGCATTTCAAAGTACGTTACTTATTTTCATGTTAAATATTATAAAAATACAACTGTAAAGAGAATTAAAGCATTTAGAGGTATAGATAGTAAGGGAATTTCTCTTATTTCCTCCCTCCTCTCCAAGTCAAGTGTTGTCCTACTGCAGGCTTTTACCCCACTGTAGCTGGGAGCCCATCCTTTGATCAGTCTTTTGTGGTGAACAGGTGCCTACAATCCATGCATTGTGATAGCTGCTTTACTGAGCTACTGTGGATGTGGACATAATGCTAATGAAACCTAGAACTCCTTTTTAAAGTTGTTTGTTTGTTTGTTTGTTTGTTTGTTTTAATTTGACAGATGGCAAGAGAGGGAACAGAAGCAGGGGGCGTGGTAGAGGGAGAAGCAGGCTTCCTGTGGAGCAGAGAGCCTGATACGGGGCTCAACCTTAGGACCCTTGGATCATAACTTGAGCCAAAGGCGGACACTTAGTGACTGAGCCACTCAGGCTCCCCTAGAACTCCTTTTTAGATTTTGGTACTTCATGGGATTATACATAAATCTTTAACAGGGAATGAGTGTTTTAAAAAATAATTTCAGAATAAGGAACGTTGGGATTATGATTGGTGAAGTAGAAGGGGATCAGGCTTTGGAACCGAGGTTCCATCCTGAGTTTGACTCCTTCTAGTTATGTGGTCATGGGTAAGTAGCTGAACTTCTCATTTCTTGAATGGGTATTCTATAACCTACCTTGCATGCTTTTTCGGGATTTAGATGTAATAGTATATTGTAAATCACAAACTTTGGCCACTGTCTTGTCTTAGTGCTGGCATACCTGTCAAAAGCAAGTGGCATTTAGAACTAGTATCCTTTGGGGCACCTGGGTGGTTCACTTGATAAGAGGCTGCCTTTGGTTCAAGTCATCTGGGATAGATTTCCACATTGGGCTCCCTGCTCAGTGGGAGGCCTGCTTCTCTCTGAGTCCCCCGCCTGTGTTCCCTCCCTCACTGTCTCTCTCTCTCTGTCAAATAAATAAATAAAATCGTTAAAAAACAAACAAACAAAACAAACTAGCATCCTTTGACTTATGATGTGGAAGTGTATTTTTTCGGCAGAGAAGGGAAAGTTAACATTTGATGAATTTATAGATGATTTATTTCAGTTTTGATATTAGAAATGGATAGATGTAGGTTAGGGTGTTTTTAGTTATGTTAAAGCCTGTCTTTTTTGTTAACTGTTAGTAATGATTCTGGGATGTGTAATTATGTTATATCAGGCTGTTTTTTTTCTTTTAATCTTTTTTTTTTTTTTGAATCTGTAGAGTGGTGGACATGACAACAAGGTTAATTGCGTACAGTGGCATCAAGACAATGGCTGTTTGTATAGTTGTTCAGATGATAAATATATTGTGGAATGGAATACACAGACATGCAAAGTAAAGTGGTGAGTAATGTTGAGGGTTCCATGGTACTGGAGGGGTAACTTGATTATTGTTGGAAACGCATTAGAGTTGGACAAATCGACTGTTTTTGGCAGTAGGTCAAATTTGATACTGGACACGGAGAGGAATATAGATACTAAAGAGGTTTTAGACTTTTCAGGGAATTTTTAATCAAATCAGGCATGCAAGATTTTAATACATGAAATGTTAAGTAATGATACAGGAGTAAAATAATTGCGCAAGAGATACCATAAGATAGCATGTGAGTACTGGTCGAATGAGTTGGATAGCATTGGCAAGGCCTGGTGGAAGAGAAGAGATTTCAGTTGGGCCTTCTAGGAGAGGTAAGATTTGGATAAAGAGGGTGGGAGAATCCTTTTGAGTCAGGGGGAAGGGTGGTGGGGAGATGATAAGACTAAAGACTAGGAGAAAGGGAAGTAAAATATTTAGAGAATTTATATACTAGGGAATAATGGCTGGTAGAGGATATGGGTCAAAGTATTTTAAGAGTCTGGCCTTAACTGTCATAGATAAAAATCTCAGACTACTCTTCTGGTTCAAGCACTTAATCCTGTGATAAGCTTTATAGTAGCTGTTCATGAATGTTGAATTGGTTCAGCTTAGGCAGATGAGGATGGATGATAGGAAGGATAGGATAATGATACTAGGAAGGATAATGATACTCATGGTCTTACAGCTAATAAGTGGCAGGGAAGAAGTTCTTTCATACTATCTTGAATTCTGGTACAGTGTTTTTCTACTGCATTAAAACTGTTGGGAGTTTTAGATTCTATGTCATAAGCAGGAGAGCACCACTGAAGGTAATGTCTTGGGAATAAAGTCACCAAGATAATGCTTTAGGAAAAGGTGCCTGCCAGTATTGTATACAGTAAATGGAAAGGAGCTGATTCAAAGGCAGAGAAGTCATTAAACAAAACAAGGCAGAGAGGCCAGATTCCAGGTGATTGTAGTAGTTCAGGTGTGGGATGATAAGAGTAGGAAGTGAGAATGGAGAAGATACCAACTAAGAACATTTGGCTAGCATGGAAGGGATATTAAGTAACAGAAATAAGTTAAATGTAGCTCTTCATTTTCAGCTTTGTGAACGAACTTCCTAGGTGAATAGAGTTACAGTTTAGAACAAAATGGTTTTGAGTTTTCAGAGAAACTGAATTTGAAATAATACATGAAAGGCAAGACCCAGCAGATGGGGTGGTGATAGAGGCTTAGAATTTGAAGGGGATTTGGGGCAGGAAGTGCAGATGAGCAGGTCATCTGCCTAGAGTTTCGGTAAGTGTGTGTCTCCATTTACCTGTGGCATAGTTTCCCACTGATGACTGTCAGAGACACCTGTGCAGATTATTACCCACTGGGTCTGGGGTGGGGCCCTTGGAACTGTATTTTTAAAATGCTGTCTGGATGAGAGTTCATAATGTCAGGTCCTTCACATAGGGGCTACCAGTGTTCAAGGCTCTGTTGACTTTGTACACAGTGTTGGATTTAATCGTAACCCTGTGTGGTGGGCTCTACAGTTGAGAAATAGGTTGGATCTGAGCCTGAGCTTTCATCCACGGTATGGTCCCATATGGTATTGTGTTCCCACCTTCATTCTTGGAATTCTTATGCTGCTGTTAATGGAGTCTGTGTTCCATCTTAGGTACTATGTGTTGACTTCCTACTGTGGAAGATGAGAATTTAGCTCTCCGCCTCTAGCCTCTCCCCTGTTTTCTGAGAATTGGTACTTTCGATGAAGGGCTAGTCATTGTTTGCATTAAATATTATTATAGATGAGCCTTGTACTCTACCAGGTTTATATTATGTCTGGACATAAAACTAATTTTCTTGGGGGTGTATAATTGCCTTTTGTTCATTGCTTAGTTTCCTATATACTTATCATTAGCTCTACTCTCACAGTAACATGTTATTTTGGGGCACATCCGTTAATCAGTTACATTTATTTTTTGACAGCTTCCCTCCAGTTTCATCTGTTTCTTGGAGGACTTCTCTGCTTCCCTCCAGGGTCTGCTGAACAGTGATGATCCTGGGATATTCTTTCATTATCATCCTGAAAATTCTCTTGTCAGATGGAGCCTCTATTTCTTGGATCCCATTTTTCTCTTTGTTGGGTTACTCCCCTCTTTTTTGTAAAACACACCAATTGGTAGCTTCTTTTTTTTTTTTTTTTTTAAGATTTTATTTATTTATTTGTCAGAGAGAGAGAGAGAGCCAGAGAGTGAGCACAGGCAGACAGAGCGGCAGGCAGAGGTAGAGGGAGAAGCAGGCTCCCTGCCGAGCAAGGAGCCGGATGTGGGACTCGATCCCAGGATGCTGGGATCATGACCTGAGCCGAAGGCAGCTGCTTAACCAACTGAGCCACCCAGGCGTCCCCAATTGGTAGCTTCTTAAGAAAAGTATGCAGATGGTAAATTTCGTGAGATTTTGCTTATCTACCAGCACCTTTATTGTATCCTCATGGTTGATTTATAGTTTGAAGATAATTATAGGTTGGAAATAATTCTCCCTCAGGATTTTGAAGCATTGGTTTATTGGTTTATTTATTTATTTTTATTTTTTTATTTATTTTTGGTTCATTGGTTTTTAGCTTTCAGTACTAATTGTCCTTATGTTTAGTCGTAAGTTACATTGGCACTCAAGGGACCATTTAGCCCGGGAGTTCGTGTTCTTTTTATTTTAGTATGTGCTTGACCATTTCATCCCTCTGTTGTCTTTGATCTTTCTCTAAGTGCAACCTGTTGTTACTTAGATGTTTTATCCTGGGCTAATCCCTTAAGTTTATTCCCTCTTATTTTCCCTTTTGTCCTTTTCTTTTGTTACTGGGAAGATGGCCTCAGTTTCATCTTCCAAATCTAGGGAATTTTTAAATTTCTCTAACCATATTTTTAACTTCTGGGAGCTTTGTTTTTGTTCTCAGTTTTCTTTTTATTGCACCATGTTTCTTTCATGTATATAATGTTTTCTAACTCTCTGAACATAATAATTGTAGGATTTAAAGTATTTTTCTTTTATTCCTTTTATCATCTCCCTCTTGAGGATGGATGTGTTTTGATTTTTACTTGATTTTAGCCTCTGTCTTGTTTAAGGCATTCTTCGAATGACTGAGGATGGCTGCCTGTCGCTGTTTGAAAATGAAACATTAAAAAGCTGATTGGAAGGCCCGTGTGGGTGGGTGGCTCAATTGCTGAGCTTCATTTGTAGTGTGATGGGGAAGCCTTCAAATGTCAGTATGTGTGGGTTTTTACTTTGGCATTAGTCAGATTTCCTAGAGAGGAATCTTTTAATCTAGAGCTTCTCAGGCTCTGGTGTGCATGTGAATTACTTGTGCAGATAGAGCTGATTCAGTAGGTCCAGTTGGGGTTTGGAGATTGCAGTCTAGTAAGTGTCCAGGTGATGCCAGTATAGGAAGTTACGCTGTAAATTGCACAGTTCTTAATGGGGGATAGGAGGGAGCTGTGGCAGTGGTGTTAGTTCTGTTCCAGCATTTTAGTGCTGACTGGGGAGGTGGATTCAGGGAAGCTTGTCAGGTGGTAATCCTGTCTTTTTTTTTTTATATATATGTTAAGTGAATAGGTGTGGAATAGGGAATATAAAATGTAGAAGCTCTGGGAATTGATGAGAAATTGTCAAAAGGGTTAGGAGCTGGAAAGGGTAAGGGAAAAGGTCTACGCTAGTGCTGCATCTCCTTGATTACTAGTGAGGTTGAGTGTTTTCATGTTTATTGACAATTTGAATTTCTTGTATAAATTGCCTGTTTATATCTTTTGTGTTTTTTTATTTTGAATTTTTTTTAACTTGAACTATTTCTCGGATATAGAGTTTATGTGTTCTGAATAGTAATCCTTTTCTTAAAGTATATATTTTTGGTATTTTCTAGCCTTTTGTTAAAAAGTTTTTTGTTTTTATTTACTTATTTTTAAAGATTTTATTTATTTGAGATAGAGAGCTCAAGGGGGTAGAGAGGGAGGAGAGGGAGAGAGAGAAGCATATTTCCTGCTGATCAGGGAGCCTGATGCGGGGCTTGATACCAGGACCCTGAGATCATGAACTGAGCCAAAGGCAGACACTAAACCAACTGAGCCACGCAGATGCCCTTAGCCTTTTGCTTTTAAATTTATGACTTATTTTGTGGTACAGAAGTTTTATTTATTTAAATCAGGTTATTTTTGCCATTATGATTTGTGGTTTATAACTGCTTTGGAAGTCCTTTCCAAAGGGATGCAATGGACTTGTGGTGGTCTTGTTACACAGCCTGATAGTTTCCGGGGTATTAAAGTCTACCTCATATGTAGATATGTGGTAGATATACACATACTTCACAGGACACACAACTGCCCATTTTACATTCTTAAAACTCTTACTCTTCCATTTTCTGGAACCTCTTGAGAATCTCTGTTTTATTGGGCAGGCTTTACCTTAGTGCCCATGATTAGTCACTTGACACAGGCTTTTAGGGAATGCAATGTGGCATAGAACCTTAAGTGATATTTTTAATGCCTGATTTGCTTTTTGCTATCTTTTTGCTCTCAGTAAAGTTTTCTCCCTATTCATTGAGACATTTTTGTTTCTCTTCACAAAACAGCAAATGGAAAGGCGACAATAGCAGTGTCAGCTCCCTGTGTATCAGCCCAGATGGAAAGATGTTGCTTTCAGCTGGTCGAACAATCAAACTGTGGGTTTTGGAGACCAAAGAAATCTACAGAGTGAGTGAATCAAATTAGTTGTAAGCCTAACAGTCATCTAGAGTAAGTATGGAGCGGGGCAGGAAGTCTGAACTGTAACATACTGTTTTAAGAATACAGGTTTGTTGTTTTCAGGCATATCAAATAATAGAATCAGTAGATAAAAGTTAGCCTCCAAACCTGGTTTGTTGATACTAAATAAGTTAGATGTGTTCATTTCACGTGCATTTGAGTAGAACAAATAAGTAGAATTTGAAATAAAAATCTTTTATTCTGCTATGTAATGATAATAGTTTTGGTTTCTAGCTTACCTCCAGCATGTCGTACATTTATAATAATTGACTGTGGAGATGTAGTGTTATGTTTTGAGTATGCTCAGGGGTGTACTTTTGGTGCTGTGATGATGCCCTAAAATTGTGGTTTCGACTCACTGAGAGTAAAATGAGGACCTACAATTCCTTGGCTGTGTCTGAGCACCCAGGCACCCCTTTATATATGGATAGAATTAAGTGGATCTTTAATGCAAAAATGGGAGAAAGAAAGATAGTGTGTAGGACCCTAAGAGAAGGACATTGTGATTTTTCAGTATTTTCAGATGGAGTTTTTAAAAGTGAGAGGAATATAGCACAAATAGCCTCAGTTGCTTAGAATTAAATTTAGCTGTTACCTTTATCTGGAGTTCTGATTTCAGATATGGATCATATATATTGCTTATGGTCCATGTGGACTCTAATTTTTTTACTGCAATGTGCCCTCTCCTAAATGGGATTTAACTTTCTCCAGCACTTCACAGGCCATGCAACGCCAGTTTCGACACTCATCTTCACTACTATCAGACCTCCTAATGAGAACCAGCCCTTTGATGGAATCACTGGTCTTTATTTCTTGTCTGGAGCAGTACACGACCGGTTACTCAATGTCTGGTATGTAATCTTTTGGATCTGGGAGGTAGCATTGCCTTGAAAGAATGTGTCAACTTGTATGGTTAATACAAGTGATGAATGTGAGTCTTACTTTATTGTATGTAGTATTAGACTTACCTTGACTGGTAATGAAGAATTGAGCCTGCCTAAAAAACCGATCTTTATGAGAAAAATTTAAGAGCATTATATAATAGAACCTCCTCTTTGCTTGTTTAGAGGTAGAACAGTTGGAATATTTTTGTGACTGGGCAAATTATAAACAACCTTCTTTAAAAAATGTGGGATAATCTCTGATTTTGTTGAAGAAGATAGGACTTCTGGCTTAGTGCTGTAATGTCTACTTACTGATGTTTTACTGAGGACATTTAATCCTTGGCTTTGTATTAAAATCCCCAGTTAGCCCCCTCCCCCTTTTTTTTTGCTTTTTGCAATGGTTGCTGTTCCTAATTTTCCTTGGAACTCCCTTTTTAAAAATTTATTATTTTTTTTTGAGATTTTAAGTAGTTGACAACCAATGTGGGGCTTGAATTTACAACCCCAAAATCAAGAGTCATGTGCTCTATTGACTGAGTCAGCCAGGCTTGGCACTACTTATTTATTTACTTACTTATTTAAATTCAATTAGCCAACTTATAGTACTTCGTTTTTGATAAGATTTATTAGTTGTGTAATAACACCCAATGCTCATTACATCACATGCCCTCCTTAGTGCCCCTCACCCAGTTGCCCCATACCCCTGACACCTCCCTTTCATTTCCTGGAATTAAGCGTCTCTCATGGTTTGTCTCTTTCTCTGATTTCTTCCCATTTAGTTTCCCCTCCCTTCCCCTGTTATCCTCTGCTCTGTTCCTTATATTCCACATACGAGTGAAACCTGACACTACTTTTAAAAGTAAAAATTAACTTGGTATTAAACAGCTATCAGAAAGTTTTTAATTCTAAGAAAAATAAGCGTTTTCTTAGATTTTATGAAATTTGATGGTGAAGGGTTTTTTTTTTTTTTAATAAATGAGGATTTAAAAAACATGTAGTTTTTCATCTTAGTAATCATTTGAGGATGTTCTTGTATATAAAGTTACTATGAATTTACACCAAATAATATTCATATAGAAGTGGGCCTCGTCAAATATATAATCTTGACATAGTTGGGTGGGGACAGGTTCATGAGGCCTAGTGTGGACCTCTGTTCACCTACAAACTATCATCTGAGCCATAGTTCCTAATTATGCCCCTGATAATCACATTGTGTTGGTTTTCTGTCCTGTGTTTGGATTTTGAGATATGCCTATTGGGATAATTCCTTTTAGTTCTATATATTAGTAAAGCCAGAAAGTTAAAATACACCACCAACGCCTCCTGATATTACTCAGGTGTTTCAGTCTTTTATTCTTTTAAATTTTATTTTTCATTTATTAGAGTACATGTGTGCATGCGCACAAGTCCAGGGGTGGACAAAGGGAGAGGGAGAAGCAAATTCCCTGCTGAGCAAGGGAGCCCACTGTGGGGCTCAGTCTCCGGACCCTGGCAAGAACGTTTTAAGATCTATTTTCTTAGTAACTTTGAAGTGTATATTACAGTATTGTTAACTATAATCACCATGTTGTACATTAGATCTCCAGACCTTATTCATTTTATAATTGAAAGTTTGTACCATTTCACCAACAGCCTCTCTCCATTTCTCTTGCTCTCCAGGACCTGGGGTCCACCATTCTCCTGTTTCTAGGGGTTATGAATAAATAGCACATATTCAAAGTATACAATCTGATAAAGTTTAACATATGTATAGATCCATAAATTGTTACCACAACTGACAGTGATCAGGTGTATTGCTCCTAAGAGTTTTTTTTCATATCCCTTTATAATCCTCATCCCCACTCCGGTTGCCAGGCTTACTGACATGTTTGGAACATTACAAATAAATGGACATTTGTGTAGAAATCTTTGTATAGACATAGGATTCACTTTTCTTGGTTAAATAAATACACAGGAGTGCAGTGAGGGGGGATCATATGATAGGTGTATATTTAATTTTTTAAGAAATTGCCAAATTTGGGCACCTGGCTGTCTCGGTCAGAACACATGACTCTTGATTTTAGAGTTGTGACTTCAAGCCCCACTTTGAGCATAGGGCCTATGAAAAAAGAAATTGTCAAGTTTTTTCAAAGTGATTATACCATTTTATATTCTAACTAGCTGTGTTTAAGAGTGTGAATTCATATTCTCACCAATACTTGTTATACTCATTTAATTTTAGCCATTTTTATTCTGCTTGAGCAATTACATATTATTACATATTATTACATAATAGGTATGTACCCTAGTGTGGTTTTAATTTGTATTTCCCTAATGGCCACTGATGTTGAGAATTTTTATGTGCCTATTTGCTGTCTGGATATGTTTTTTGATGAAGTGTCTATTCAAATATTTTGGTCTATTATTGGGTTTGTTTTCTTACTGAGTTTTGAGAATTTGTGTGTATATTCTGAATATAAACCCATTAATCAGGTATGCACTTTGCAAATATTTTCTCCTAGTATATAGCCTTGTCTTTTTGAAGAGAAGAAGTTTTTTAATTTTGATGAAGTCTAGATCACATTTAGAGATCTTTGCTTAATCCAAGGCCACAAAGGTTTTCTCCTGAAAATTTTAGTTTTTAAGTCTTGCATTTGGTTTTGTGGTCTGTTTTATTTTCTGTATATGGTGCAAGGATGCATGGCTTTTTTTTTTTTTTTTAAGTTTTATCTAAATTCCAGTGTGTATGTAGTTAACATGCAGTGTAATACTAATTTCTGGTATACAGTATTCTGACAACACTTCCATATGGCACCTGGTGCTCATCACAAGTATACTCCTTTTTTTTTTTTTTCTCTGAGAGAGAGCAGTGTGTGGCAGGGGGTGGGTGCGGGGCAGAGAGAGAATCTTAAGCAGGCTCAACCCATGTCATTGCAAGTGGCAAGATTTCATTCTTTTTTATGGCTGAGTAATACTACGTGTTGAATGTAGTGTGTGTGTGTGTGTGTGTGTGTGTGTGTATCACATCTTTGTCCATTCATCAATTGATGGACATTTGGGCTGTTTGCATAATTTGGCTACTGTAGATACTTGTTATTATAAAAACATCAGGGTGCATGTATCCCTTTGAATTCGTATTTTTGTATTCTTTGGGTAAATACCTTGTAGTGCGATTGCTGGGATCACTTTTTGAGGAACCTGCATGCTGTTTTCCAGTATGGCTGTACAAGTTTGCATTCCCAAGGAATGAAAGGAAACGTGTGTTTTGGTATTGAAACTATCCAGTAGTCCCAGTACCACTTGTTGAAAAGACTATTTATAGTGAACTGGTTTTGCATATATACATGGGTATTCACATACAGTCCTTGTTATTTGCAGTAGTTATGTTGTATAAAATCCTCTGGAGCACTGAGTTGGTGATACTGAACTGTTTATTCATCTGGGAAATACAGGGTTAGATTTTTGCAAGTGTCGGTCACATCTTTGTCATCTAATCGATACGTAACCTTGTTTTATGCATTTCTGTTTAAAAATACTTCATTTTATACACACACACATAACTTGCTGTGTATAACTATATACACATACTATAATACACATATATTGTACACAACACAATAATTTTATATATATATATATATATAGTTGATTAATTCATGTCAGAACAGAGTTTACCTAGCACAAATACTTGTTTTCCATAAGGAATATCAGCTTTTTTCTCCTGAGTACACTAGACAGCGCTTCAGCACTATACTTGCGGGATGTTTTAAACAGTGAAATCAACAAAAAAACATAAAAGCAAAAGTGGCACTAGAAAGAGTCTTTTAAGTATTCTAAGTAATACTTAAAATACTTACTAGTATATAGTATGAGAGCTGAAATAAGTCAGAGCATATAGCCTTGTTTAACATTGTTGGCAACTCTTAATTTCACTGCTCTGAACATACCTGTTAAAAGACCTTGGAAGTTTCACAAATACTGCTTTGGGGGTTTACAAATAAATTTTAGCAAGTAGACAAATTCTCAAACAAGGAATCAACAAATAATGAGGATCATTTGGGTAAATGTATTTGTGGGTCTATTTCTGGATTCTTTTCTTCGTAATGCTATATATAAATTCTCAGATTAATCTATAGATTCAGTGTGAACAGTCAAAATCTTAGAAGACTCTTGTAGACATTGACAGTCTGATTTTAAAATTCAGATGGAAATGCAAAGAACCTAGAGGAACCAAAACAATGTTGAAAAAGCAGAAAAAAGTTGGAGGGCTCACATTGCCTGATTTCCTGACTTAGGCTACAATAAATGATATAGTATGGTATTGGCATCAAGATAGGCAAATAGATTCATGAAAAAGAATAGAGAACATTACTCATTGTTTAAATCTGCATAAATGCATTAGTGCTTTTTCTTCTCCCTACAGCCATGTTAAATAGCGGTGACACAGATGGGTCACTAAGTTTGATCTGTAGTCCCCTTACTTAGCTTTCAAGATGCAAAAGCTGTGGCAGATCTAATGCTGTGACTCCCCATAGGTGCTCATCTTTTTTTTTTTTTAAATTTCTTTTGATCTAATCATTGGTTTTGTTATCTAGGCAGGTCCGGTCAGAAAACAAAGAAAAGAATGCAGTGATGTCTTTTACAGTTACAGACGAACCTGTCTATATTGATCTGACTTTGTCAGAAAATAAGGAAGAGGTAAATGGCTTGATTTTTGAGAATTTGTTTTTGGATTTCACAAATTATATTATTATAAAATTAGTGTTTTGATGATTTAATGATTTGGGAAAGAAGGGGACACAAGGGAGGGAGAAGAAAATATAACAAAAATCTTAGACTGTCCAGAGTGAGCATTCAATCATCGTGGTACACTTGTGAGGGGAGGGGTCAGCATGCAGAGGCATTTTCAGTGATCCCGACTGCTCTGCTGTGCAGGACCTGCCAGGTCCCTTTTGTCAGTCTCCACACTTGGTAGCAGTGACTTTGCTCCTCTGACTTGCAGGCTGCGTTCTCCTTGGCTGTTCTCTTCTTCCCCTAAACTTTTATTTCTAAGCTTTACAGCAACAATTCCAGTTGTCATTTTGATGACAGTATGATTTTTAAATGCAGGAGTTGTGCAGCCTTGGTGTTCTAACTTTCTCTTTGGTTATTTAAAGGAGGGGGGGAAGAATAGTTGAAGTTTGGTAAGTTACTAAAGCAGTTATCCATTAGAGTAGATTGACATGTATTAACCCAAGAGTAATCAGTTAAATTTTTCTTTTAGCCTGTCAAGTTAGCTGTTGTTTGCAGAGATGGTCAAGTTCATCTTTTTGAACACATACTAAATGGGTAAGAAATTTCTCAAGTCAAGTTTATTTTCTTTTCCTAATTTGTTACTCCTTTTTATTCCCACCTCAATATTTTTTGCATTATATTCCTTTTCAGTTAGATTATTTTGAAAGCATTATTCTTTATCCATATGAGTACATACATTCCCAGTAAGAACTCGAGTTTTTGGAGTCATGGACCATTTCTTCATATTTGTGGTTAGTAAAGTAGTTTTACAATACATGCTTTAGTAAATGTTGGCAGTTCTGATAATACATTTTAAAAAGAAAGTGTTCCATTTGGAAAACTACACTTGTGATCTTGGTAAGACCTTAGTTTCTAACTTTGACAATACATATGTGGATCAGTGAAGCATGGTAATGCTAGTGTTTTGGTGAATAGAAGGGAATGTTGCTGCTGGGATGTGTAGTAGTCATAGACCAAGGCTCAGTAAATTTTGATCTGTGGGTGAAATCAGTCTGACCATATGTGGTCCCCCAAAATTAAAATATCGGCTCTCTATAGAAAGTTTTCCAATCTTTGCTATACTCTATAAACATGATCTAAGACTCAGTCATGTAAATTTTTAAAATGGTTTCAACTTTTTGTGAAGTTGGTATCCTTCCTTTTACAATCTTAGTGTAGCAATTTATTTAAATATAAAATAGTTACGAAAGCATAAAGCATAATTTTAAAACATTTGGTTGTATAGGCAGTTGATTATAAAGCCTAATTCTCCATCCATTGAGTTCTGCTCCGTAGAGGTTACTGTGAACAGTTTGTGTGTAACACTTGAGGCCTTTAATTACATAGTTACGTGTATGTGGAATATATACTTGAGGGCCCAGAAGTAGTGGACTGCAGTGAGGACTTGGGCCCTTCTCCTTGGGCAATAGTAGTAAGCCATTGCTTTTATGCAGAAGATTGATGAGGTTTAACCTAAGTGTTAAGGCATTAAGGTTTCAGTCATTCTGCTGATGTGTTGCGAATAGACTACAGAGGGATCAAAGGCCAAAACAGAGGCCAGAAGTCCTGGATAGAGATGATTGTGGAGTCCGGATAACTAAGGGGAGTGAGTTGGAAAGATAGCGATAGTGTGGTGTACTTACTGGTGGTAAGATGTGTATGGTGTGAGTGGCCGTGGTTGTTGGAGGTGGGAAGGGTTTGGAACTGGGAGGATAGTATGTCAGAAAGATAATCAACCTGTCTGGTGGATATGGAGACCACTTAAAATGTTGGACAGAATGATAGTGGAGCCACTAGAATCTCTAAGAAATAAGGGGGGGAGTAGCCCAGAAATCATTAGATGACAGCAGGAGAGGGAGATAGCTGGTATCTGGTAACAACACTTTCCAAGGTTATAGAGGTAAAAGGGGGAGACTACTTGTCTTAAAATATTCGTGAAGAACAAGGAACACATTTAAATCATGTCCAAGGTTTCTGACACAAAGTATGGAGGGAAAACAGCTACAACTTGGGAGATCTGCCCTGATGAGATAGCGTAGTGGGAGAAGTTGAAGAAAACGCTTAGAGAAGAAATTGAGGATGAGATTCTGTTGATTACGCCTTGCTGATAATTTTGTTCCCCGAACTGTATTGCAGAGATCATAGTGAGGCTTTTGGGGGTTGGAAACAATTGGGGAGGGGCTGATTGGAACACATGTAGAGAGTCATAGGGTTCAAGCTCAAGGCAGCAAGAGAGCACTTGGAGCTTGGGCCACTTTTGGGGCTTGACAGTGGGAAAGAAGGATACGTGGTCTCTAGGCAGATTTTGATAGTGAGGTCTTGACAGCAACACTGCTGCTGTGGTGACCCTGGTCACTCTGGTTATAGGGTGGAGGCCACAGGAAGGTTACATTTCCTGACTCCATGCCAACTTCAAAGCATTCTTGTGAGGTGTTTCTTCAAATTTTCTAATTAATTTTTTTTCACTTGTAGATACTGCAAAAAGCCTTTGACTTCAAACTGCACAATTCAGATAGCAACACCTGGGAAAGGCAAGAAATCAACACCAAAACCCATCCCTATTCTAGCAGCTGGTTTTTGCTCAGACAAAATGTCATTGTTGCTTGTATATGGCAATTGGTTTCAGCCCGTCATTGAGCGAGTGGTACGTAAATGCTACTCTGGCGTAGAACAATGCAGCATCAGCAAGGCCATGGGAAAAAAAGGATTTCAAAATGATTCATTGGTCTGCTTATTGGAATCCTTAAAAAGAAGTCATGTGTTTTCCCTTAACTGAAGGACCTTTCATTGAGTGGTTTATTTTAGTTTGTGAGAGCTATGTATTTAATTTTACTTAGCCTAGCGTATCCAAAATATTTTAATCCTGAGTGAGTATGAAAAATTATTTGAGATATTTTATTTCTCTCCTTTATTTGGTATTATGTCTTTGATATTTGATGTGTATTTTCACAAGCACATTTCAGTTTGGAATAGCCACATTTCAAGTGCTCAGTAGCCCCACGTCCCTAGTAGCAAATACTCTGATCAGTGTAGGTTGAGTGGATTTTTCCCAGTTACCCAAAAGCTAAATCTTAATGAAAGAGCCCTTAGTAACAGTACTCATTGAATTTTCTCTGTGGAAATGTAATGGGTGGTTTTAGTCACTTAACTTTTTGATTACATAAATTTCTTTGAAGACTTCGGTGAGTTTGAGCATGTTCAATAGGTGATTTCTTCAGCTTGTGTTTGTACTGCTTTTACTCAATAAGGCCCTCTGGGAGATGATGAGTGGAATGGTACATGCCCAAGCAAACTCCTATTGAGTTCAATTTAAACTCGCATTTAATTAAAACTTAAATTTAAGCTCTTGTTGAGTTTAACTGTTCGTGTTTTGAAAATTTGACACGTGGTTATGGTTTAATAAGAAAAGGAGACAGGCTTGTTAAGCTGTACACCTAAGTCTTTTTGCCATATGTGGATTCCCTAAGCCTCCTCTGCCCATAAAGCCATTGTTTTCCTGCTTGTTTTGTGTCCTTCCGGATATGGATTTGTTATATGGTTATAGAGAATTACATATAACCTTAAAGCCTCAGGGATATGGATATCATGTACTTTGCTGTGTCTGATTGTCCCCCGTTTAGTACCATATCAGGATGTAGAGGTCCACCCTAGAGCATTTTTATTCTTTAGCAGTGCTGTGTTTGACCTGCTTGTGAAAAGTAGAGCAGTAGGAAGTTTTAGGGGAGGGCCATTCTTTTTTAGCCTAGACTGTCTGGTTTTTTTTTTTTTTAAGATTTTACTTATTTATTTGACAGAGTTCAAAAGCAGGCAGAGAGGCAGGCAGAGAGAGAGGGGGGAAAGTAGGGTCCCTACTGAGCAGAGAGCCCTATGTGGGGCTCCATCCCAGGACCCTGAGATCATGACCCGAGCTGAAGGCAGAGGCTTTAACCCATTGAGCCACCCAGGCACCCTGTAGCCTAGACTGTTCTTTATAAGGGTGACAGATGGGAATATTTTCTTCAAAATCTGTTACCTTTTTTTTTTTTTTAAAGACTATTTATTTGACACAGAGAGAGAGAGAGCATAGACAGGCAGAGCAGCAGAGTGAGAGGGAGGAGCAAGGCTCCCCACTGAGCAGGGAGCCCAGTGCGGGGCTCAATCCCAGCACCCTGGGATCATGACTTGAGCCAAAGGCAGTCACTCAACTAACAGCCACCAGGCACCCCTAAAATGTGTTTCATTTTAAAAGCCTGTTGATCTTTTAAAGCTATACATGTGAAAAATTTGAGCAGCTCATAATTGAAGAAAGTACACATTATGCTTAGTATCTTCAGAGTTTTTCCACTTTTCTTTGCTGCCATTATCAGTCTGAATGGTGATCAGTCTTAAGTGGCTCAGTTTTGGGGAAAAAAGCTTTGGGGAACCTTTCTGTACTTTTTTGTATTTTTATAAAAATGTATGAGTAGGAATTTGCTTTTCATGTTATTCCCAGTTGCTTTGTTTGACATTCCTTTTTTTTTTCTCCCTTGTCGCCCCCCCCCTTTAAAATTATATTCCCAGGCTTTAAATTCCAAAGAATCTCATATGTGTTTAGTAAGAGATATTTCAAACTGCTGGGCCCCCAAAGTAGAAACAGCTGTAACAAAGGTGAGTGCATTTCCTATTAGAAGTTGAGAAAAAAGAGATTTGGATAAATTGAATTATAATATAACATTATGTTTAGACTCTTTAGTATCCTCTTTATAATCTTGACAAATTTGTGGGAATCGTTTTCAGGTAACGAGATTATAAAATCACTTTGTTTCTGTGCTCTTGATTTATTGAATACATGAATGAATAGACAACTAGTAGAAGTTTAAGGCCTTGGAGTTAGCCCCTCCCCCATGTATGATCATTAAATAAATATCACCTTTATCAGTAAATTATTTTACTGATGTCACTATTTAAAGGAGCATAGCTTTGAGAGGAATCTTATATTTAAGGGTGGAATAAAGCCAAGAATTAGGGGTCTGGAATTGAACACTGTATAAGATGATTATCTTGATACTTTATTTTGAATATAACATGGTATCTCCATGTAGATATCATATGTTTGGCAGTTTAATGAGAAAAGGAAAGCCAAGACATGCTATGATGACATCCATATATGGTTTCGCTTCTGGCTGAATTCCAGAGATGACACCTTTCTCTTGGCTGTCTGAGCATTTCTGGCCCAGCTGGATTCCTGGAGGTGGTCATAAAACATACAACTTCACTCTAACATTTTTAAGTAATCTGTAATCTGTAAATGTTCCTGGTTTTTACTCTTACTTGGTATTGAAAACTTTAAAATTATGAACTTTCAGATTATAATTTAAAAATTTACTTGCCAATATTCAGTTAAAATTTATCTTTAATTCATAACATACTAAGTTATATTAGATTTTTCCAGTAGAAAAACCTTTTAGATGCTGTTTTCTCATTGGGGCTCAATTTTGCCAGGACTAAGACATTTTTTTGTCACACCCCTGCTGTTCATGTTCAACAGGTGAGAACACCAACGGTGAATTCTGAAGCAAAAGTTCTGGTGCCAGGGGTACCTGGTCATCATGCAGCTATCAAACCTGCTCCTCCACAAACTGAGGAAGTAGAGAGCAAGAGGAAATTGGGGGAAAATGAGGTAATACAATCACTTTTACAATTTTTGAGTTTGAAATTTAAGATGACTTGTGAGACTCTAGCAAATATATTGGATAGAGCCAGACTTGGAACTTCAGGAACTCACTAAGATTGCTGCTGTTATTCTCTTTCTCATCCCCAGCAGCATAGGTTCCGAAATTCCAGGTTGTAGTCTGTGAGACATTTACTTGGTCGCTTCTAAGGCTAAGGGAGAAGACAGACTTGCACTAATTACAGAGGGTGCTGTTTGGCCGTTGTCAGTGGTCAGCTGGATTACATAATTGAATACGTGAAGCCAGGACTTGCTGTGATGATTTCCATTGGGTTTCGCATGTTGCTGACTATCAGTGATGCCTCTTCTCTTGGCTGTCTGAGCAATCCTGGCTAGTTTAGTGATAGTTGGTCTTTAGAAGTGGTCATTATAACCTCTTAAAGTGCATATAAATTTCGTTTTTTCTCAACTCCCTAAACCTTCCTTCCTGTGGTTACTGTACTTCTCTCTGCAGCCCCTCATGTGTGTCACCCTAAATGATCTAGAGCTTTGACTGTTCTGTCTTTAGAGAAAGAGTGTTCTATTTCTTTATGCGATTATAAATGTCTTTATTGGCTGGGGGGTTGGGGCTGAATAGCTATTCATAAAAATTATTTCTCAGTAGCATGATACCTGTATTTAAAAATAATGTGCCAACTTTTTAAGCTTGGCCTAGATCCAATTCTTTAATTTCCTCCTGCTTTTTTTGATAAGATAACCCAAATAGGAAGCTTTGCCAAAGCCTATCTATTAGGTTTGGTAGTTGTAGAACATTTGTATTTTAATTTAGTTACTAAGAGGCTGGCAGAACATGGTTATTTTGTTTTAATAAGATCAGTTCTCTGCAACTGAGGGTTTTTCTTTTTTTTTAAGATTTTAATTATTAAAGAGCCCACACATGCATGTGCACATGGGGTGGCAGAGAAGGGGTAGAGGGAGAGAGTCTTTTTTTTTTTTTTTTTTGATTTTATTTATTTATTTGACAGAGATCACAAGTAGGCAGAGAGGGAGAGAGAGGAGGAAGCAGCCACCCTGCTAAGCAGAGAACCCGACGCGGGGCTCGATCCCAGGACCCTGGGATCATGACCTGAGCCGAAGGCAGAGGCTTTAACCCACTGAGCCACCCAGGCGCCCTGGGAGAAAGAGTCTTAAACGGACTGCGCTGAGTGCAGAGTCTGATGCTGGGCTCAGTTTCACGACCCTGAGATCAGCACCTGAGCTGAAACCAAATATCAGATGCTTAACTGACTTTGCCACCCTGGTACCCCTACAATTGAGTTTTTGTGTAGCAAATTGAATCATGTTTGTTTATACTTAAATTTTAGGTATTTATGAAGGAAACTTAGTTGTAGTAGAGCATCTTCTAGAAAATAAATCACCATTTGGAACTGACTAATAAAACAACATAGTTGTCTTTATTTTTAATTTCCTTTTGATAATACTTGTTTCCTTTTTGCAGATCTGAGGCTGATGACAAAGCTTCTTCCATAATAGGTCTTTTCTTGTGTTTTAGTAATACATGCCAAGTGCTTGCCTTTTTTGAATCTTATATAGCAGTGTTTATGAATTACATTTTTAAATCATGGTTTCTTGGGCAGTTGTTTTTTTCACTAGAATCTGGAAACTTGGATTGGGAATCACCGATCTGGGAACTACCCAGTCACCCCTTGACTAAACAACTTTAGGCCTTGTCTGGTTTAACATTAATAGATCATTTCTGTTCCGCAGGTTAGCATTGAAGAGCGCTTGGGAGCACTGGATATAGATACAAAGAAAGAAAAGGATGACCTTCCTCAGACAAATAGCTTTCCAGTTCTTCTTACACAGGGTTTAGAAAGTAATGATTTCGAAATGCTAAATGTAAGTATTCTGGCAGTTTTTAAAATGAATTAACACAGTTAATTTTTCTTAGTGATTGACATAGCATACTCAGAGTGATAGTCACATGATGTAGCTGTTTTGAATTTAATATTTTGTGAGTCTAGTCAAACATTTATTACTTGGTGGCACTATACAGACAGTCACCAACCTACAAAGGCATTGTATTATTTTGAACCTGGAATGCATTTTCTCATAGAAATATTGTTATGAATTGTTATTAGGTTTTAGGCTTTAGTTCACAAAAGCCTTTATAAACATAGTGTAGCTGAACTATAATACTCAGCATTCTAGATCACAATTTATATTTTTTTCTGTAGGAAAATGCGTTCCTGAGTTTTTACTCTGGATTCCAGAAACTTATGTCCCCCTGGCCGTGAGAGGGGGCGGTGAGGTGGAACCTTGGCAATGGGTAGGAGGTTTGGGGGAAAAATTCAAGAGGGTTGGGGGTTATGCTGTGAAGTATTTAGAGGTTAAAAATACTAGAAATTTGTATAAAGGAGGCATTTTTTATTTCTGTGTTTGTAAGTTGGTGACTGCTTGTATGAAGTTACTTAATTAGTCCTCTTAGACTCCAGAATTTAATAGTGGTCTGTAGAAAAAAAATAAGTGTAAAAATTGAATTTAAGCATTTCCTGATTAGATTAAAGCAGTTTACATTTTCTTAAGTGCATTTATTCTCAGTGATTCAATGATATTATGGTGCCACTTAGTATTGATGTGACTTTATTCATACGTTACTTTATTCAGGTAACCTATGAATAGTGTCATTCTGATTTATATTTTGATCTAAATGGGAATATCATTTGTGTCTAAGGTGCTTTTTCAAAATGAGGGGAAATCAGCACATTCTAAAATTACTTTTAAAATTACTTATAAAGTAGTTTGTGAGTGTATGTAATTTGGAAAGTGGTTTTTGGTTAACATGGCATAGAAACCTAGGTGAAAAATAAGCTATGGAAAACAATGGACAGTGTTTTTAAAATGTAATATAACTTATCTGCCATTATCTCCTTAATAGTCCTTTGAAATCTTTCTCAGTAGTACAACTAAATCAGCTACCAATTTTTTTTTTTTTTTAAAGAAACATTTCAAAACATTTAAAATTACTAGAGTGGACCCCCATGAACTCATCACTCAGTTTCAGAAATTATCAACACTAGCCAGGTCTTTCTGTCCTTGTGTCATCTATCTGTCCACATGCCTCCCCAGGTTATAGTGAAGCATAGGGACATTAATTTTATACATAAATACATCTCTGTTCAACTCTCACAGTAACAACCCCTTCTGAAAACAACCACAATCCATTATCACACCTAAAAACAAACAGTAATTCCTCCGAATTGTCAAATATACAGTTAGTGTGTTTACATTTCCCTGATTGTCTCATAAACTTAAGTTTTTATGTTTGTTTTCTTCAAAACACAATCTCCATGAAGTCCACACAGTATGGGGGAGAGAGTCTCTACTCTCTTGCAGCTAATTTTTTGGAGAAACTAAGTTATTTGCCCTATAGAGATTCTCACATTCTGGATTTTGCTTCCCACAAAACTCCATTTTGTTGGGTCATTTAATTTAATCTGATAAATGGTATCATTTAACATATTCCTCTGACCTATATCTTATACACTGGTAGTTGGCTCTAGAAGCTTCTAGAGATTCAGGTTAAAATCTTTTGGCACTTCAAAGGTGACCGTGTGTCATCAGGTGTCACAGAGTTGTTGGAAGAAAAATGATCTTTATGGAAGCACTTCTTAAATTGTAAAGTATTCTACACATAAGACTTTTTCATTATTAAGGATCTTTAGGTGATACATTGTTTTACTTCAGTAGAAGTAACTGGAAACTAGAATCCTGGAAAAAACCTGTAAAAGTTATAGTGAAGGGTTTCAAATAATCCTATAAAAAATAAGTATGGAGATTTTCCCATGGTATATTACCTAGGAGATGATGCACTCATATTCTGTACATCTCTCTTAAAAAAAGAGAGAGAGGGACAAGTCAAAAAAATACATATATTTTTTCTCCTAAAAATAGTCTTCCCCATTCCCAAAAATTACCTTATGGGGATACATGAAATTTAGTAGGAGGACAACAAGAATGAAGGACCTGAGCAGTGTCAGAGATACACCATACTACTAGAAATGAGGATAAGAATCCCTACATAGAAACTTGACATTAAATTTGTGGCGTTAGGAAGGTGGAAATTTGACTCAAAGAAAATGTCTATAGCTTATGAGAAGAAAAGAGAGGCCTAGTCATTTATGTAATTTATGGCATCTATAGAAGATAGATATTTTTAAGATTTTAAAAAATTTATTTAAATAATATCTGTATGTGCCATTTATAGTAGTACCAAAAAGTTAGGATAAATCTATAAAAGATGCCTCTCTCTCTACATTGATAATTACAAAAAATTATAAGAAATTAACAGATTGAGTATATAGTGATGTAAACCACCTTTATGTGTTGAAAGATTCAGTACTGTTAAAATGAGGAATTTTCCCCTTATTTATCTGTATAGTCAGCACATTCCCAATTAAATTTCCATAGCATCTCCAAGTAAAATTGGAAGGTTTAGCCTACTTGATTTCAAGGTAAAGTTTTAGTAATCAAAGTAGTTTGATATTAGTGAGAAAAAAAACACAGATTAAGGAACCAAAATCGAGAGTCTGGAAATAGACCACTCACAATTGGTTTTTAGTAAAAGTACTTAGTTGAGTTAATGGAGAAAGTAAAATCTTACCATTATCATTGATCATCACAAATACAAATTAAAATGACAGTGAGCTAACACTATATTCCCAGTATGGATTGATTAAAATTTAAAAGACTATTCCATCTGTTGGTGAGAATGTGGTGCAACTGGAACCTCCTATCTTACTGGTTGGGAATATAAAATGGTACAGCTACTTTGGGAAACAATTTGGCAGTTTCTTTAAAATTAAGGATTCATCTGCTTTACCAGCCTTTTTCCTGCTACGTATTTACCTGGGAGAATCAGAAACATATTCATATAAAGACTAGTACATGAATGGTCATAGCAACTTCACTTTTTTAATAGCCAGAACCTGGAGAGCACCTATGTGACCCTCCTCATATGAACGGATAAACAAATTCTTTATCTGGCAGTGTAAGGAATGTATTATTGATACATCAACAACATGGATGAATCTCACACTTAACGCCGTGAGAAAGAAGCGAGACAAAGGGTGCGTGCCCTCTGTGATTCTACTTACGTAACAGTGCTAGGAAATGCAGACCAATATGTAGTTCAGTGGTTGCCTGAGGGCCGGGGTGGAGAGAGAGAATGTTAAGGGACCCAAGGAGACTTGAGGGTGATGGAATGTTTATCACAGTGTTAGTTTCATGGACAAATGTTTATGTCAGACTGATTAAACAGTGTTACTTCAAGCATGTACAGTTTATTCTTCATTTATAGTGTAGACTTGTAAAAAAAATAAAAACCTTTAGTATCTTCTTGCTAGTTACAACTGTGGTTTATAGGGTTGTTTTTTAAATATATTTTCAGTGGAAGTTAATGTTAACTTCTGTATCCATTAACGCTCCACTTTGTTTTGGGATAACTTATTTTTACTTGTTTATTTTAAATTTGAAAATTATCATAGAGCCTGTTGTTAGTTGGCAAAAGAAATTCTTAAGAGGTTGTTAAAAACTCTTCTGCCCTGCAGTTTGATTTAACTTCTGAATAGCTAGGCCATAGGTTCTTTCTCTCTCTCTCTCTCTCTCTCTTTTTTTTTTTTTTAAAGAGAGAGGGAGGGAAGATGGGGATGGGCAGAGGGAAAAGGAGAGAAAGAATCTTAAGCAGGCTTCCTGTCCAGTGCGGAGCCAGTGCTGGCAGGGCTCGATCTCACAACCCCGTGAGACCATGACCTGACCCGAAATCAAGAGTTGGACCCTTAATCAACTCCACCCAAGCGCCCTAGGCTATAGGTACTCTTGTTTGCCATTGATAGTTCTGGTTTATACCTGTTTTCTTGATACAGTAATTACTAGTGACTTCTTTTGTTGTTACAGATGTCCCAGTTCAGACGACAGATTATGATCACTTTACATTTAGAGTACCAGGAGATTTCACAAACTACGTATTTTTTAAACCCTCATTCCTACATTGTTTTATAACTAAGGTTCGTAGAAATAATGTGCAGCAGCAGGTTCAAGTTAGTTTTCCTTGACCTGAAGGGTAGCTGCCCTACTTGGCCAGTTGAGACAGTGAAACCTGATGGGTTGGTGGACATCCTGTGAAAATTCAGGATCTTAACAAGAGCATGTCTTACCTCAAACACTAATTTGTAGTCTAGTTCAGGCACATTGTTCCCTATAACCTGTACATTGTTGGAACTTTGTGATAACTAATAGTTACAATAAATGAGGTGATTTGAGGAATGTTTAGTATCATCACACACCTTCTGAATTACTGTAGAAGTTCTAATCAACATATTTTGCTTTGAGTCTTGTATTCTGATTATTTGAAAATATAAATTTAGGTTAATTGGGACTGTTAAATAAGGACAGTCCATCCCTCATTTCTTCAGTGATTGTGTATAAAAAGTTTTATTTCTTTTGCATGAGAAACTATGTAGTTATGCCAGTGGTAGTTTTTATAAAATAGTTCCTGATGGATTTATTAGAAGGGCTTTGTGTAAAGATATTTTTTTAAATATTTTTATTTTTTATAAAAATATAATGTATTTTTATCCCCAGGGGTACATGTCTGTGAATCGCCAGGTTTACACACTTCACAGCACTAACCATAGCACATACCCTCCCCAATGTCCATTTAAAGATATTTTTATAAGCAAATGAAATTCATAGGGAATTCTGAAAGGATACTGTTAAAATAGGCTGTAAACCAGTTTTCTATATTTTGTTTGTTCTTTGGTACTTCCACTCGTTGTATCTTAGGCATGACTTTTATAGTACCAACCACCTCCAAAACAGCATGCCCCCATCATCAGGGGAGTTCCTCTGGGAATTAAGCCCTTTGGAAAGAATAAATATATAAAAGTATTCAAGAGGAATGGGGAGATCAAGGTTTTGAGACCTCAAAAGCCTTGTATTTCCCATTCTTTCTTGTAGATGAAGCATTTGGGGTTTGAGACATGGAAAGGCCTTCCAGGATTAGGACTCATCTCTCCTTTTCTGTACTCTTCGGTGGAGACTGGGTTTCTCTAGTTGATGTACCCTCCCAGGATTTTGACTCAAGCACTCATTATATATGATCTTTTGATTGGCTTAAAGTTTTATCAAAAAGTTGTCAATTTTGAAAGATTTGTTGCTAAGTGTGGTATTAGTGTGTTTTGCTCGTTCTCATATGGATATGTCTCTGATTTCATAAAATAACAGTTTGACAGCTTCTCTGCAGTGGCATATACTGTATTTAAGTGTCTAGAGGTATTTTATATAAAAATTTGTTCATAAAGTTTAGAATCTGTAGGAAAGTAACCCATTTATCAAAGTAAATGTCCTGATTCCTGAAGATAATACTTTCCTGATAGCCAAAGACATTAACATTGTCTAGTTAGTCCCTCCAACCTAAAATTCAGTTGGTAGTTTATTGTTTGGTTTTTTAAAACAGACGTGTGAAAAAATGCTCAGCATCACTCAGCATCAGGAAAGTACAAATCAAAACCACAATGAGATATCACCTCACACCTGTCAGAATGGCTAACATTAAGTCAGAAAACAACAGATGTTGGCAAGGATGCGGAGAAAGGGGAACCCTCTTACACTATTGTTGGGAATGCAAGCTGGTGCAGCCACTCTGGAAAACAGTATGGAGGTTCCTCAAAAGTTAAAAATAGAATTACCCTATGACCCAGCAATTACACTACTAGGTATTTATCCAGAGGATGCAAACATAGTGATTTGAAGGGGCACCCCAATGTTTTTTAGCAGCAATATCCATAATAGCCAAAATGCACAATCCCAAATGTCCATTGATAACATGAATGGATAAAGATGATGTGTGTATGTGTACGTACACACACACACACACACACACACACACACACACACACGGGAATATTACTCAGCTGTCAAAAAGAATGAAATCTTGCCATTTGCAATGACATGAAGGGAACTAGAGCTATTATGCTAAGTGAAATAAATCAGAGAAAGATACCATATGATTTCACTCCTGTGTGGAATTTAAGAAACAAAAGAGATGTACATAGGGGGAGGGAGGGATAATAAAATAAGATAAAAACAGGGAGACAAACTATAAGAGACTCCTAACTATGGGAAATAAATTGGGATTTCTGGAGGGGAGGTGGGAAGAGGGATGAGGTAATCAGGTGATGGGCATTAAGGAGGGTACTTGATGGAATGAGCATTGGGTGTTATAGGCAACTAATGAATCGTTGAATTCTCCCCCTGAAACTAGTAATACATTGTATGTTGACTAAATAGATTTTAAATTTAAAAAATATATATAGTTTTACTGTTTTTCCTTCAGTGTCTTTAGCTTCTGCATATGCTTATCTTCATGTTTTCTTTATTTTCTCACAGAAAGTACTTCAAACTAGGAATTTAAACCTAATTAAGAGGACTGTATTAAGGATGCCCCTGCATGCTGTTATTCCATTGTTGCAAGAGGTAACTGAATACTCTTTTCATTTTAAGGTCCTAACACTGTGAGTTAAAGAGAAAATCTCTTGTTTATAGAAGTGGATTTGCAGTGTGTAAGCAGGCAAGGTATTTACAGTAGATAATAGATCTACTAAAAATTTACCTAGTCCACATTTTTTAATGTATTTTTTTATTGAGATAAAATTCACATACCATAAAATACACTCTGTTTAAATGCATATAATTCAGTATTTTTTCATATATTTACAGGTTATGCAGTTGTCACACCAAAAAAAAATCATGTACCAGTTAGCTACTCCCCATTCTCCCTTACCCCCAGTTTCTGGCAACCAGAGATTATTTTCTGTCCCTGGATTTGCCTCTTCTAAATTTTCATTCATATAAATTATAGCCTAGATTTTTATCAGGTAATTACTCTTCATGTGGGAATGTGTTTCTAGATTATGATACATTGGTTGAACATTGAGGAATTAGGAAATTTAGGAATACTTTAGGAATAGTGATTTCCTAAATCTTTTTTGGGGAGGGGGGCAAAGGGAGGAGGAGAGAGAGAATCTTTTTTTTTTTTTTTAAGATTTTATTTATTTATTTGACAGAGAGAGATCACAAGTAGGCAGAGAGAGAGGGGGAAACAGGCTCCCCACTGAGCAGAGAGCCTGATGCAGGGCTCGATCCCAGGACCCTGGAATCATGACCTGAGCTGAAAGCAGAGGCTTTAACCCACTGAGCCACCCAGGCGCCTCAGAGGAGAGAGAATCTTAAGCAGGTTCCCTACCCAGCGCGGAGCCCCAGTTTGGGGCTTGATTTGATGACTTTGAGGACCCTGAGGTTATGACCTGTGCCGAAATCAAGAGTTGGGTGCTTAACCAACTGAGCCACCCAGGCACCCCTTTAAGTATTTTTTCTGTATTTTCTTTGTTCTCCTGGATGTGTGTATCTTGGGAATTGGTGCATATGGGCTGCCTCTGAAGTGCAGTCACTAATACAGTTTTTTTCCTTCCTCAGCTAACAAAGAGATTGCAGGGACATCCTAATAGGTAAGATATTTAGGTGACTTAAATTGCTTTGATTTTATCAATATTTTAGAGGAGGTTGTTTAAAAAAAAAAAGTTTTTGACTTGAAATTACATAGTGGGCAGCTCCACACTCTTAATTGGTAAGACTGTGTTTCTGTAAGGTCAGATACTGCTTTCCCTCTTACTGTAAGTTGAATGACTTTTATTCCCAAGATTTTAGTATAGTTTTTCCCTTTCTTTTAGGAAAATCCTGTGTAGTTTTTATAGCTTCGTTGTCAGGTCTTGTAATGAATTAGTCTTAAGTAATGATTTAGTCCTGCTCAGATGTAAAATTGCCATTTGTCAAACTCCCCAAACCTCTGGTAGTTGGTAAGACACTGTAAGGAAATATTTTGTAGGACTGAAATTTGTGAGTCTTTTTTGTTAATAATTTGAATAGGGAGTTCGTATCTCAGAGATCCTAAGCTGACAGTATAGTATTCTCAGTGCTATAGTATGTAGTTGTTGTTTTTTTTGTTTTGTTTTTGTTTTTAGATGTTACTTATTTGAGAGAGAAAGAGAGCATGAGTGGGGTGGGGTGGTGTTGGAATACAGAGGGAGAAGCAGACTCCCTGCTCAGCAGGGAGCCCAACTCAGGACTGGATGTCAGGATCCTGAGATCATGACCTGAGTTGCGAAGGCAGATGCTTAACCGACTGAGCCACCCAGGTGCCCCCTTTTCCAAGTTTTTCCCCCTGATAGACTTCATTCATGTTTGGAGCTCACAAAGAAAAGCCAACGAATTCATTGATTAAGCCCAGCTTCCACATTCTTGGTCTATATTTGTCTTTTAATGTGGCATGGAAATCTTACGCTATTTGTACTTGATGGCAAGTAGACGATGGTTGTAAAAATGTAGTCAGTTGAGCCCAGTTTACTGCCTTGGTATCAGTTGGAGTAAAGCATGGGCTTTATTTTTGAATTGTTTTAGAGGAAGAGAGTTTTTTCCAGTTCAGTCCATGTTACTCTCCCCTCCTCCCCAAGAGATGATTCTGTTTCACAGATCTCAGATAGACTCATGGAGGGACGAGAAGATCATCAAAGTCAGTGGTTATTTAGTAGGGTTGTTTTTTACAGGCACAGTTTATAGATCTTGGTCTGAGTTTATCTAATATTATAACTCCATTGTATTTAATTTTGAAATCATGAATATTCATTTTCTTGGATTTTTTTTCTTTTTTTCAGTGCTGTTTTAATGGTTCAGTGGCTAAAGTGTGTGTTAACGGTCCATGCATCCTACTTATCCACAGTAAGTCTTCAGCTGTAGTTGCTGAATAGTTTGGCTTTAATAAGGATTATAAACTGACGTGTTAATGAAACCATCCTCCTTCCACCTGCCCTTCAACCTTCAACCATCAGCTGCTTGCTTTTAAAGATTTAATTTTACCCCAGGTGCAATGTAATAATGTCATCATTATTGCCTTTTGAAAACTGGCCCTTTTCCCCCCCACCGGATTTTAAAAGTAATATACATTTTTTTTTTTTTTAAAGTAATATACATTTTATAGAGAAATTTGAGAAATACAGAAAGGAGGAAAGTAACATACTGTCATGTTAGCCTTTAGGTGTTTTTTTATGTGTGTAACCTGTTTAGCAAAATTATTTTTACAATGTATGTACCTCTCCATTGTTCTGCCTTGTCCCAGGACAATAGAAGATAGCTTGTGGTAAAAATGAAATTAAATATTAAATGGTTGTCATTTTGTGGGGCTGCTGTCAGCCCTATTACGAATGGAAGTGAGGAAACATCAAATTTTAATACCAGAAAACACAAATTTTATAATACACATATTTACATACATTTCATAATATGAATTGGGTTCTTTGCTCATTAAATCAGTTACATTTTAAGCTAGAAATAAAATTACACAGTTCCCTTTTTTCTTTTGCTTTAATACCTAGCACCTTATAATAGATTTTTTAAAAAGGTTATAATGGATACTTGAAGAAAATTCATAATTGCTCTTCTTTCTTAACACAGTTTCACCCAACTCTGCCTGGTCACTGTCTCTTGTTCTGTCTCAGGCTCATTTTGCCTTCAGTAGTTTGAAATAGGGGAAACAAGTGGATAACCTGCTTTGAGGCCAGCAGTTTGTTCTTTCTTTGTCTGGGGAGAACTCTGCCTGGATGTTAGAATGAGGGGAGGTATAAGACACCAACAGTGGCTGTGGGGTTTCCCAGGTTTGGAATCTTGGGATCAGTTGAGGGCAGTGGTAAGTGGAATGGCTGAGTGGTGGGCGATGGGCACTAGAAGATTCCCACAAGCATCAGAACTTGGGGTGAACAGGACAGCACTTATTTTATAACCTCATTCATTTGCTTAGAAGTGAAAAGAGCCCTAGGAGGCCGTGTAGAGAAATCCCTTCTGGAGCCAAGGGTGAACTGCTGGGATAGCAGTTGTGTAAAGTTCACAGTCATGGCATAGTAGACCAAAGAAGCATGGTGTGGAGAGGGCTCCACGGCTTGCAGGAATTCTCTCCTCAAAGAGCAGTGCTTTTTCCTTCACCTTCCCTTTGGTTCCTCCTCATCAGGTGTCCTTACCTTCTCCAAGCTGAGGGACTGCTAGGCATGGGGCTTAAGGAATGGACAAGATACTGTGGTCCCCCTGTTCCTGGAGCTTACTGTGTGAATACAGACAGATAAAAAAAGAGATGATGGCAATTGATATGTGATCACCTTAAACTTTGTTTTATGCATTTTTGTGTGTTTGCTGTTTAAAGTTTAACATTTGAATGAAAATTGTCAGCAGTCAGAGGGCAAGTAAAGGCTAATTAAAGGGCAAAGAGTGGGTTTTTTTTTTTGTCCCCCTGGAGGGACAAATTTCAGGCTTTAATTTCTTAAATATGGTTCAGAGAGTTCTTTAACAGGATGTATGTTTGAAATACTGTAAGGTCAGCTTTGTACTCTGTCGCTCTGTTTTCTGGTCTCTGGAAGCTGTGCAAAGCTTTCTTTAGCTTGCTTATGGTAGAGGTAGATCATGTGATACTATCAAAGAGTAAATTTCAGAAGAAACCCTCTTTAGCCCGGAGATACGTGGTGATGGTATTTTTTATTTAGTGTTTCAATTACATTGACCTCTCAATATTTTATTTAAAAATTTTTTTTATTATTTACTTTTTTTTAGTAGGCTCAGGGCTTGAATTCTTCTACCCTGAGATCAAGACCTGACCTGAGATCAAGAGTCAGATGCTTAACTGACTGAGCCACCCAGGCCTCTTCCTCCCACCTGTATCATTATTTTAAAAAGCACACTATTTTTTGCCACTAGGACACTGAAGGTCAGCTTGTGAAAGTTTAAGATGTTACTGGGGTGTATCCCAAGCAGCCACTGCCACAGGAGGTGTAAGCAGATGTTTGTGGGGCAGTGGCTGGATACTTGGTTGTATCTGAGCATGGTTTGTATGTCTGTTGTCTGTACTTTGTCATGATAGTGTGAAATAATCTTTTTCCCCCCTAGTTGCCTGACCTGGTACCCCAGCTGGGAACACTGTATCAGTTAATGGAAAGCAGAGTAAAAACTTTTCAGAAACTCTCCCACCTTCATGGAAAGCTTATTCTTCTAATCACTCAAGTGAGTAAATCAAGATTGTTTTGTGCTAAGCTTTGGATGTGATAGGAATAGAGAGGAATAAGGATTGTTTACCTGAACAGCGAAAGCCCCATGTTTCAGCAAGAAATTGATAAATCAGGGTCCAGTGTTTAACTGGAAATAAACTTCCTTGTGATTCAGCTTTTCCTCAAAGGTTTTCATTGTCCTATTTCAGTTGTTATTACAGTTAGGATGGCTGTGCTACTATGAATAGCAAGTTACAGGATATTTATAACTTATATATATTATATATATATATATATATATATATATATATATAAAGTAGCTTATATATATTATAACTTAATATAGGATATTGTTGCAGTTTTGGAAACAAGTGCTGATCACCTTAAAAGGTTTTCAGCTTGTACAGAGTAACTCTTTATTCTTGTATTTGACAAGTTTGTTTTTTGCCCTGTATTTGATCTGCATCGTATTGAGGTCATCCATCATACTAGTTGAGAACGAGTTTACTGTTGGGGAAGGTGGAGCATAGCGGTGGCTACATACTTGAGATAACCTTTTACTCTGCTTCATAAAAATACTTGGTTATCTTTCAGGTTACAGCATCAGAAAAAACAAAGGGAATGACTTGTCCTGCACAAAAGGCAAAATTGGTGTACGAGGAAGGTAAGGCTTGAGGTTTCTGTAGATCTAGAATTGGAATATTCATTTTTTAACATTGAGTTCTGTTACCTTATTTTGTAGAACATGACTAAGATCATACTATGGCACATCAGATTTTCTAATAAAGTGGGCAAGCCTGTGGCAAAAATAGGATCCAGTAAGAAAAGAGAAGGTGCAAATACCATACTGTTAAATGAGAAAGGGCACTAGGTATGGGAGAGATTTAAGTAGGAGAACCCTATGAACAGACTTTTATGCCAGCACATTAAAACCCTAGATAATAAGAGATACTATCTTAGGAAACATTATTGACCAAAAGTGACTTAGAGGGGCGCCTGGGTGGCTCAGTCGGTTAAGCATCTGCCTTTGGCTCAGGTTATGATTCCGGGGTCCTGGGATTGAGCCCTGGCATCAGGCTCTCTGCTCAGTGGGGAGCCTGGCTTCTCCCTCTCCCTTTGCCCTTCTCCCTGCTCGTGCTCTCTCTCTGTCAAATAAATAAATAAAATCTTTAATTAAAAAAAATAGAAATAGAAACCTTGAATAAGCCAGTGGCTTTGAATTGATTTAATCAAAACCTTTGCTCAGAGATACCAGGCACAGAGTTTTTTATAGGTGAATTTCATCAGTCTTTCAAGGAACAAATCAGTTTTGTCATATATACAGTTCAGGCATTTTATGAGTCAAAACCAGATAAGGACAGTTAAGAAAACAACATTTTAGAATGTCTTTAAATATCCTGAGTAACAAGTTAATATTACAGAAGTACTTAAGTAGGATAATATGTCATTACCAAGTAGAATTTATTTAAAGATCGTAAGGTGATTTAGCATCAAGAAATGTTTAATTACCATAAAAAGATTAACGTAGAATAATAATGTTAATAGATGCAGAAAAATAATTCAGTAAAATTCAGTCTTCATCTCATTATTGATAATATGAGTAACCTACAAATTTAAAGGAGTTTCCTTAATCTCTATCAGACAAAAGTTGAGAAGCATTCCCATAAAGTCAGCAACCAGACAATAATGTACCTTTTATTGCTCCTGGATAGCCTGCCTAGTATTATATGAAAGAAGTGAATTCTAGAACCTTGGCTGTGGCAGTTATCCTTTTCAACTTAGAAAATTCAGGAGAATCTATAGTTAATGAGATATGGACGTACGTAAGTTTACTGGACACCAAGATCAGCAGAAAGGAATCAATAGCATGATTGTCTCAGTAATGATTATGTGTCTACTGATGTGGGTCCTGGTCAGAAAATGTATTAGGAAAAAAAGATTTCATTCACAGCAGCACTCAAAACTATGAAGTACCTAGATATATATCTAATATCTAAAAAATGAAATAAAACCTTTATAGAGAAAATAATAAAACATAACTGAAGGACATAAAAGCATGCCTGGGTTATTACTTAGACCTCATTTGTTTTCCAGTTTTACTGAGATATAATTTGGGTTATAATTACATACAACTTTTTTTTAGGTGTACAACTTAATGATTTGATGATCTATGTATATATTGTGACCTGATCACTATATGTTTAATTAACGTCCATCACCACACATAGTTGCTCAGAGAAACTGCTTTTACTCTCTTAACAGCTTTCAAAGGATTCTTTTCTTTTCTTTTTTTTTCAAAGATTTTATTTATTTATTTGACATAGATCACAAGTAGGCAGAGCAGCAGGCAGAGAGAGAGAGAGGGAAGCAGGCTCCCCGCTGAGCAGAGAGCCCGATGTGGGGCTTATTCCAGGACCCTGAGACCATGACCTGAACCAAAGGCAGAGGCTTAACCCACTGAGCCACCCAGGCACCCATCTCTTAACAGCTTTCAAATATATAGTATGATATTGTTAGGTACATTAAATTCCCAAGACTGACTTCTCTTATAATTGGAAGTTTGTACCTTTTGATTTTTCGTCATTTCCCCCACTCGCCACACCTCTTGAAACCATCAGTCTGTTCTCTGTGTCTGTTGGTTGTTTTTAGGTTGCACATCTGAGTACGATCATGCAGTACTTACTGTTCTCTGTCAGACTTACACACCTGACACAGTGCCCTCAAGGCCAGTCTGTGTTGTCACAAATGGGAGGATTTCCTTTTTTTTTTTTTTAAGATTTTGTTTATTCGATACACAGAAAAATCACAAGTAGGCAGAGAGGCAGGCAGAGAGAGAGGGGGAAGCAGGCTCTCCGCTGAGCAGAGAACCGATGCGGGGCTCGATCCCAGCACCCTGAGATCATGACCCGAGCCAAAGGCAGAGGCTTAATGCACTGAGCCACACAGGTGCCCCAGGATTTCCTTTTTTTAATAGCTGAATGGAATTTAATGGCTGAATGTAGTTATCACATTTTCTTTAACCATCCGTCCAGTCCATTGGTGGACTTTTAGGTTGTTCCCATGTCTTGGCTGTTGTAAGTGATACTGCGGTGAACATGGGGTGCGTGTATCCCTTTGAGATCCTGATTTTGTTTCCTTTGACATATACCCAGTAGTGGAATTGGTGGAACACCTGGTAGCTTTCTTTGTAATTTCTTGGGGAGCGTCCGTACTGTTTGCAATAGTGATTGTGCCAACTTACATTTCTACCAGCAGTACCACAAGGGTTCCTATTTCTCCACATCCTTGGCTTAGTTTTTTTAAGATGGATTTTGTTAGGTTTTTGGTACTTTGTCCTACTCAGTGAGATCTTGATGGAAGAACATAATTAATGGACTTTTTTATGTGGATAAGAATATTAATGTTACTGCTTAGATGGATGATAGCTGAATGCAGTATTTCTGAAAGTAAATTCAGGAATCTGACTGTTTAGTTGTTAGGGCTCTGCCCTCTGCTTGTTGATTACTTAAGGCTGGGATTTTCCCCTTGCAGAATCTTCTGAAGAGGAGTCGGATGATGAAATTGCAGAGAAGGACTCTGATGTGAGTACTTTGTTTCCTGGTGCATAAAACTGCCTTTACGCCCTTGCACTCTTACAAATGAGTCCTTAATGAGTGCTTTCTGTGCTTCATCTGTTTGTACCAGGATCACTGGGATGAAGATGAGGAAGAGAAAGAAAGTGAAAAAGACGAGGATGTTGATGAAGAGAACGAAGAGGAAGAGGAAGATGCCGAAGAGAAAGATGAGGAGAACGGGGAGGAGGACAGGGATGTGGCCAGTGAGAAAGAATTAAATGGAGATTCTGACTTAGATCCTGAAAATGAAAGTGAAGAAGAATGAGGACGGAGAACAAGCTGATGGAGCTGTCACCTCTGGTGCGCCTTCCCCAGTGCTGCCGAGTTCTCCTGGGAAGGGTTGTCTCTGGGACAGGCGCCAAGGACCGTTGCACATTTCCAGATTCCTCGTGGTGGTTCCCATGCCATCTCGCTGTCCTGAGCACCCCAGACTTCACTGTGTAAATAAGAGTGTTTCCTTCAAATGTTAATAAACTTTACACAGCAAATAGACACATTTTCTGCAATGTACTGACATAAGTGTCCGATATATGGTATATTTTTATAATATAATATCCCAGTATGGTTGGTTATAGCAAGAATTGACGTTAGTGAAGACACAGACATTTCCCATGTAGGGTTTCAAGAACTGGACTTTGTGAAGGAGTCAGCTCTTATCTCAGGTTGGTATCTTTCATCAGATCCAGACACGAAGCGGCACTAGTAAAAACAATTTTTAATTTGGTACATTTTCATAAAATATGAAGGGGTAACTAAAGATTCAGAGCAAAAACGGTTCTGATTTAAAAACTTAAATACCAGTATCCCTAGCTTGTCTATTACTGGTGGTGATCTGATTTGAGTCAGGTTGACTATTTGGAGTGCTTCCCCCAAACAGCCACTTATTTTTTAAGCTGTCATGTGGAATATTTTTTTAAAACACACAAAAAATTATGGTAATTAAAAAACTAAAGAATTAGCCATATTAAGGATTTTTCTTGACTGCAAGTTGCCTGTAAAGAATCATCAGTGTATAGATTTAGAAGTACTCATTATCTGCAACTTTTTAAAAAATTCAGTTATAGCTGCTTTTGAAGAGGTTTTCATTTTTATTTAAATTACTAATGGATCAAAGAACAACTGTTTATTTTTTCTCTTTGGTTTTAGATATTAATGATAACCTTGTTGGAATTTTTTTCCAAAGAAAATATTTTTATAATTCAGTAATTTAATGTTTTCCTTCCTTTTCATTACCCACTCTTGGCAGTGTTAGGGTATCTGTTTACCTTTAAAATAATAAATCTGACTCGAGACTTTTTATGTGTGTATAAATAAGTATTTTGGTGTGCTACAAAAGCCTTTTCAAATTATCAGTAATTTTTTTTTTTTTTAATTAAAAGAATGAGCCAGTATTTGTTTAGTGCTCTCTAGGGAACATGCAGATGGACGCTCAACTCTAAGGGAGGGCTGGGGAGATGGGTTTATTTTTACCACCTGTGAATATGTAAAACACAAAACCATTATCTCTGAGGGACTTTTTAAGCTTAATGGCAGAACAGCGATTTCTGTGCTCAGCTCACAGAGCTGGAGCCACACAAGCATATTGGGAAGACAAGTTTGAGCCGCTACTGGTGTAATGTACAGTTATATTTGTCTATAAATGGAACTGTTTATGGCAATTTAATACCATTCTCTTTGTAAAGTGAATAAATATTCATCTTTACCCGGTGCTTGTCTTGTGGTATATGTAGAGGAACATAGCCATGTTTGGGCTTGTGTGCAGGAGTAAGATCACTCCACTAGCATTAAAAGGTTAAAAATCGCTCTCAGGGTTTGTTGGAAAACCTAGAATTTGCAAAGCAGTGAAAGAACCAGGAACTTTGAGTTTAGATGCAGCCCCGTTTGGCTGGATGGTGCTTCCGCTGCCCCAGGCTGCAGTGGCATCGCCAGGACCAGGACAAGAGTGCTCATCCACTGGGTTCTGCCGTGTCTGTGAATCGGACAAACTTCCCTGCACCTGACTCTCATGAGGGAGCCACAGACTACAGTGTGTAGTGATTGCTTACTCATTATTTTTGGGGTTAGACTAATCCAGGGCTTAATTAGGCTTGTTCAAGAGACATTCCTGGTTTCAGGATATTTTTCACTAAATTTTCCATTCCTAATCCAGGCAATATTCTTTGTGGGTGGGGTCATCTTTTCTGAGATTATTCTTCCTAACCTTTTGTTTTGAGAAGTTAACCTTCCATCAACATCAAGGGTTATACATTGTATTTGGTTGTGTTCTTGCTCTGTTAATCAGAATTCTCGTGTGTGTGTGTGTGTGTGTGTGTGTGTGATGATTTTGATGTTTGAATGATTCCATGTAAATTAAGCTGTGTTGGAGAATGTTTTACAATCTGGATTTGTCATGATTAGATTCTGGCTTAAATTTTTTTTAGCAAGAATACTAAAAGGTAATGGTATTTGAGATTAATTTGTAAGAAGTAGTTCTTTGGGTATAGGTGAATATATATTGAGTATAAATATGTTTTGATATAAGTAAATGTCAAGGTTTTAGGTTTGGGACTTTTGAAGTTTTAGTGCACGGGGGTGTTTGAGGGTCAGAAACAGGATCTTGGTAGTGAGAACACTGGGTATATTGATGCTGTATAAGTCTGTTTCCTGTGGAAGTTAGCCATTTTACATTTTGTTCATTTAGCAAGTATTGACTGATTGCCAACTCTACCAGGGATTTTGTAGTTGCTTGGTATACATCACAATTACATCCCGAGGAGCTGACGTTCTACCGGAGAGATCTATGCAAAAACAATGTATAAAGAGGAAGTAGATTCTGTGTAGTATGTTAGAGGGTGGTAACGTGGGGTGGGGGAGTGGAGTACGGAAATGGGTAGTCTGGGGGGGGTATGTAGGTTGCAGAATTAAGTACACGTCAGGTTAGAGTTTATTGAGATGGTGAGATTTGATCATAGGGAGGGATGAGGGAATTAGCAAGTGCCTATTTGGGGAAGAGTGTTCGGAGCGAGGAAACAGCAAAGGCCTTGCAGCTAGCACATGCTTGTGATTGTGTTGTAGAGAGAGGTCAGTGAGACTAGAACAGAGGGAGAAAGAGTGCATCAAGAGGTTAGCAGAGATAATGAGCAGTCAGGTTGCATAAGGCCTTTCAGGCCACTGTGGGGACTAGCCATGCTCTCAGTGAAACACGGTTGTAGCTTTTGAGCAGAGGAGTGCTCTGTGCTCTGGCTTCTGTGATCACCCTGGTGCTATGTTGAAAAATCGGAGGACTGTATCCTAACAGGCAGAAACCAGTAGGATGTCTTTGCAGTAATCCAAACGAGAGATGATGGTGACTTAGGGTGATGGTCATGGAGTTCGGTTGGTTTCTGGGATTGTTTTAAAGTTAGAGCTAATGGGATTTCCTATGAGAGAGACAGAGGATTCCAATAAGACTCCCAGGTGTTTTTGTTTTGTTTTTAGAGCACCTGGATGATGCTGTGGGCGGAACAGGCTTTAGAAAAGTAGATCAGGAATGGAGTTTCAGACATGCTGAATTACAGATACCAAATTAGGAATGTGTATACATACCCGGTTGACTTGGGGAAAGGTCGAGAGGGAGGCAGAGATTTGGTATTGACATGTATGTGACAGTAAAGCCACAAGACTGGATGAGCTTCCCGTGGAGTGAAGGCACAGAGGAAGATGCCCCAGCATTGGAGAAGAGAAGCCATGAGAGAGACATTCAAGAGAGCGTGTCCGTAAGGTAGGAAGGATTGGCGTTCATTTACCCTTCATTCTCCTCAAATCTGAATTCATGACAACCCTCAGCCCCGATTTCTTCAGCTCGGGTCACATCACTCTAAGTGATGTTCCTGGTCAGTCCTTCCAGGCTACAGGGTTTATGATGTCTCCCTTCATAAATGACCGTTTGTTGATCCCTTCTTTGAAGGCACCTCAGGCATACAATTTGTTTCTTTAATCTGATGTCGTGGTCTTCACCTTTATGGACCCTCAGCACTGTCCCTTGTGCCAACCCATTATGTGTCCAAATGGTGTACTGCATCAGAGGATGCAGAACGAGAGGCCACGGCCATGTGGACAGATGAGCAGGCATCATTCAGATCAGAAACACAGTCTGGCAGAGCCCCAGGGCAGGGGACGGTTCATTCTTCTGTACAGTGCTGGCTGCCTTGCCATGAGGAAACCAGGTGGGCTGTACTTGGCAGTACTCTGATCAGATTGTCATAAATATGTGGATAATTTTTAGGTCACTCAGAGATGAACAGGGCAATTATAAATGCACTTAAGGTGAGGAAGGTCAAATGAAAAACCCAAAAGTTGAGTTGCCTGGCCGGTTCAGTTGGTTAATTGTCTTTGGCTCAGGTCATGATCCCAGGGTCCTGGGATCGAGTCCTACATCGGGCTCCCTGTTCAGTGGGGAGTCTACTCTCTCTCTGCGTGCTCTCCTTTCTCTCTCTGACAAAAACAAAAACAAAACAAAACACCCTTAAACCCGAAAGTTGAAAATCACCACTTTAAAAATTGCCTGGCATGTTGTTTGCTGGTAGTAAGAGGCTCAAAGAGGGAGGAAATATTCTACTTATTGGCTGCTGAAGGTAAAGGATTTCCTGATGGGGTAAGTAGGTGTGAAAGCATTCCATTCTACCGTCGTCGGCTCCACCATGGTGTGTTTTCTAGTTAGAAGGAAGGGAAGGGGCATGGTGGTCTGCCAGTGCGGTCCCTGAAGTCTGAGGCCACTGGCTGCTGCCTTAGCTGGCCCGGGGTCACGATGCTTTGAAACTGGGCCAAAGCTTCGCAGATTCAGAAAGTTTGTTTTATCTTTGTCCTTAGAGTCGACGCAGTTTCATAGAGTGAAGTCATTAACCAGCCTGCTAAGAAAAATTGGTATCTTGTATTTACCATGAGAAGTTTACGTGTCAAGCGGAGCAGAGTGTTCTTGCTGGGTGGTGACATGTCTTCTTTCTGCGCAGGGAAGCCACAGCACTGCCGAGGAAGCTGCCTTTAAAACTGGAAGGCTGCCTTTGCACCAGAGGGTGGAAGTGGAATAAAAGAGGTGAATTGGATGGTTTTATCGGCTGGTGTTATGGGCAGCGTTGAGATCTTGGCTTTTTTTTTTTTTTTAAGATTTTATTTATTTGACAGAGATCTCAAGTAGGCAGAGAGGCAGGCAGAGAGAGGAAGGGAAGCAGGGCTCCCTGCTGAGCAGAGAGCCCGATGCCGGGGCTCGATCCCAGGATACTGGGATCATGACCTGAGCTGAAGGCAGAGGCTTTCACCTACTGAGCCACCCAAGTGCCCCATTTGGCTTCGTTTTATGCCGCTCTGGGTCCTCTCACTTCATACTAATCCTTCTTTTAACAGGACAGTCACTGTGGTTGCAGTGCTGGTGTTTGGGGTCTCCTCAGACACCCACTTAGGGCAGCTGGTTAGGGTACCCTAATCATTTAGGGGACAGCTTTCTCCTGACCGTGGGTACCATCACCATACGGTTACACCTAAGAAAGAAACTTGCCATTTTCAGCCCAACTTTGACCTTGTTCCTTATATTTAAGCTGGCAAAAATGTGGCTCTCCCCCTTTTCTTTTACTGTGGTAAAATGTACATAAAATGCAGCATTTTAACCAATTTTTAAGTGTACGGTTCTGTGGCATTCGTTACATTTACATTGTTGTGCAACTGGCAAAGTCAGTTGGTGAAATTTGTCATAGGGTCAGGTCCAGGAAATGAAAGAGGGCAAACGTGAATACAGTTGCTGTGCTGTGGAGGGGCCCCACTGCAGGACGCAATGATAAATCTACGTAATTTCTTCTTTTTTGGTGTGTGACAGGAGGGTAACAACCGTGCCATCTGTGACAAGAATGCCGTGAGCGGCAAATGGAACAGCGTCTGGGGGACACAACAACAAACACCCAGGCACGGGACTCGGTGAGGAGCTAGTTTTCAGAACAATTGTCTGGCATTTTTCCAACGGAGGGGAAGATGGGGTGCGAGTTCTAAGGCAACCTCCTTTTCATGTCTGGCATTTTAAAGAAATTCACACAGCCTTATGGGTGAACACATCCCTTCCCACTTCCATAGGTGAAAAGTGAAATGAATCGTTTCTCCTTTCTTTCATATATATATATATATATGATATATATATATATTTTAAAGATTTATTCACATATATATTTTAAAGATTTATATATATATTTTACATATATAAAATATATATTATATATATATTTTAAAGATTTTATTTATTTATTTGACAGAGATCACAAGTAGGCAGAGAGGCAGGCAGAGAGAGAGGAGGAAGCAGGCTCCCTGCTGAGCAGAGAGCCCGATGTGGGGCTCGATCCCAGGACTCTGGGATCATGACCCGAGCTGAAGGCAGAGGCCTTAACCCACTGAGCCACCCAGGTGCCCCTCTTTAATATATTTTTTAAATCTATTTTTTTAAAACTAGTGCCATCCATTGAGTAAGATTTGGAAAATAGTAAAAAGCATAAAGAAGGAAAATAAAACAAAACCATTTATACTATTGGTGTACCTACTTTTAATCTTTTTCTCTTTGCCTGAGTGCACACAGTTTTCTTATGAAACTGGAATCCTAATATCTGTTTGTTTTACCCTTTGTTGCATAATATTATTAGTTATCCTTTGAAATAATGCTATCTGTGGTTTTAGTATCCCGCCATGTTATACTTGAACTAAATCTGTTATAAGTAATGCTACAATGAACATTTTTATTCACATTTTATATTTCTTTTTAAATGTATAGGAATAGTGTTACTTTCTACATGAATAGTCTCTTCAGACTTGAGAAATTTGCTAAATCATTTTCCAAAAAGGTTGTATTTATTTTTTAGCTCCACAAGCAATGCTTGTGTTTCTGGTTTATTATGAATCTCCGTTCACCTGCTTTGTTCATAGCCTTTGCCTCAAAAGATTTGTCTTATTTACCTGTAAAGGCTTTTTATATATTAAAGATACTCAACCCTTGCCAAACTTATGCCACAAATATTTTCCCCAGTTTGCCTTTTCCTTTTTTGTGTGATACTATTTTCCTTTATAGTTTTCTTATTTTTAAGTTAAAAAAAACTTTCCCCTAGGAAGATATTCCTTGTATTTTGTTTTAGTCCTTTTATATCTCCCCCACCGCCCTCACATTTACCTCTTTAGGCACTGGTTGTGATTTATCATGCTTGTGGAAATAAAGTTGGTTGCAACTATCACTTTTCAAAGTAGAAAAAATAATTACTGTAAAATCTATCAGTTCGTTGCATGTAGTTGAGAGTAATTGTTCAGGGGCATATATATGTTAGGTTGCAATGTAAAATGTGTTTCTGCAGATAATCCATTTGGAATTCTTTTCAGTGTATCTGTGAGATGAGGCTCTAATTTAGTTTTCCCCCTACACACACCAGTTTTCCCTACACTGTTGAATACTGTCTCCTACGGATCGAATTTGTGTCCTGAAATTCCTGTGTCGAAACCCTAATTCCTGATGTGATGGTATTTGGAGATGGGGCCTTTGGGAGCTAATCAAGTCAGGAGAGTGAAGCCCTTGTGGTGGGATTAGTGCCTTTATAGAGAAGACCCGAGAGAGCTTGCTCCCTCTCTCTGCTTTCTCCATGTGAGGACACATGGAGGACGGCCCCCGCAGGCCGGGAAGCAGGTCCTCAGCACGCACCAGATCTGCCGGCACCTTCATCGTGGACTTCTCAGTCTTCAGAACCGTGAGTGTCATTTGTCATCTACGCCCCCCCAGTCTGTGGTAGTTTGCTACAGCAGCCCGAACGCACTAACACTCTCTCTCCCGTAGACCCGTGCTCCAGCCGGCGGTCTGTCTCAGTGCCGTCCACTCGGTCCACTCCCCTCTCTCGGGTCGGGACTCAGTAGTTTGAACTATTGTAGGTTTGCAGTTAATTTCATTTTATTATTGGTATCCTTATTCCTATATATTTCCTAAATTTTTGTTTGCCTTTTCATTCTTCCATATTATTAAGGAAAGATTCTTTGGTTGTAAGAAACAAAAACTTAACCGGAGGCAGCTTAAGTGAAACAGGTGTATTAAAATTCCAAAGCATCTCTGCACACAGGCAGAGCCGGCTCGACCTCGGGGAGGGACTGCAGGTGGCAGGAGCAAGTACCACCAGGGTCTTCGTGAGGTCCCTTACCTGCCACCCTCTGCTGCCTCAGAGTCTCTCCGTTGTTTGGCTGCCTGACAAGTGCCCACGTTTGTGATGTTACAATTGAGCCACTGCTGACCCTCAGGAGAGCTGGATATTCTCTGCCCCGCCAGCCCCACTCTCCGGCTTTCTCCATCTGCTCTGTGCCCTGGGAGGCTGAGTTTTACACACTGCATCAGCCTGGCTCCTGGGCGGGCAGCTGGTTGGCATCGGCGATGGGCGTCTGGGCCAGGAGGGCGATGTTGATTTGCCTGGGGCTGGCGAGCTCCCCACCGTGCTCTGGGGTAGCAAGGGCTTAGCTCCAGCCAGAGGCCAGTGACAGTCCCCTTTCTTTGCTTCTCTGCTGGCTGCAGTTTAAAGTTCGCATTGGTTTCTTTGCCTTTGTCTTAGAATGCCTCCCCCTCCCTGGCCAATTTCCCCTAACTCGGCCACACCATTGTAAGCAGCCCTGTGATGAAACTCCTCAGACGATCTCGGAGTGTGCCCCTGTTTTCTGCTGGGAGCCTGAGCCTGTCAGGATTGCCGAGTCCTGGGACAGTCTGGCGCGTTTCAGTCAGGTGCCCACCATGTCCAACCGCCCAGTGCCACAGGGGTGCCTTCCAGGAGCCCACCTCTGTCAAGGGGGGTCAGTCTTCTGCCCAAAGCCAGGTTCATTGTGAGTTGAGCTGTTGTCTCGCTCATGAGAGTTTAAGCATTTAAAAAAATACATTTAACAAGTTTTAAGTTGTGGTAGGATATACAGAGTATGAAATTTACCACCTGAACTATTGAAGTACACAGTACGGTGTCAGGAAGTACATTCACACTGTGCGAACATCACTGTTGCCATCCGTCTCCAGAACCATGTCATCTTCTCAAATTGACACTCTTCACGCATTAAACACAGACTCATCTCCCCTTCCCTGTAGCCCCTGGCAACCACTGTTCTCCCTTCAGCCTTTGAGTTTGATTACTCTAGGCACCTCATTAAAAAATAAATCTTAATTAGACAAGTAACACAAATATACTCTTATAAGAAAGGATGAAAACATTAGGTATAAGGCTAAACTAAATGTGCCCACCACCGTGGCTCCCTCTCTCGCCACTTGCAATGGTTACGTGCAGAGGGGAGCGTGGTTATTTTAGGTTAAAAGAAACTTGGGTTCCTCCAAGTTTTTTTTTTTTAAACAATATTTATTTTAGAGTGAGAGAGAGCATGAGCACTCACCAGTGGGTGGAGGGGCACACAAGCAGGGGGAGGGGCAGAGGAAGAGGATCTCGAGCAGGCTCCCCAGTGAGCGCAGAGCCCATGCGGGCCTTGATCTCCTGACCCTGAGATCATGACCTGGGCTGAAACCAAGAGTCAGTCGCTTAATCCACTGAGCCACCTAGGCACCCCCACCCAAGTCTTTTCCTATGCTTTTGGGTACATTCAGATGTGCTCTTAGGAAATAAATAGTTTCTTCTTTTCTCCTGTAAATGGAATCATACTGTATTCTGCAACTTGAACTCACTTTTATTAGCCAGCGTATCTTGGAGGACTTTCCAAGTTAGTAAGATAGAACTACCTCGTTCCTTCAAACTGCATCAGGACCAGCTGGTGGGGCTTGGAATAGACCAGTACATTAAGAGAACTGATTTCATTTTGAAAGATTCTAACATTAAAATTTATTTTTCCCATTTGATAGGAATATCACATGATGATTGTGATTTTTTTTTTGATTGGGAAATGGTGGTTCTTGCTTCTGCCTCCTCAGGCTGGGGTCATTGCATTGGAAGAAATGACCTAATTGCTCCTTAAGGAGTATGTGTGGCTGAACATCCCAGTTTGGGCAAAGTAAACAAGATTCTTGCACAAAATATTTGCTAGGCTATTACCTCAGGATTGGATGACTTTGTGTGTTTGTGTAGGACTCCAATAGGCTAGGGAGGGACTGGGCTTCTGCACAGGTGAGTGTCTTCAATGGGAAGGGGTTTTTTTATTTTTGTCGTATTGTTTTGTTTTGTTTTGTTTTTGTCTCTCTTCTTCCCGAGCGGGGTGCTTAGTGCTTTACACACAGTTGATTGCATTTGACACTCGGCGTTGAAGTTCCCTGGGACTGCTGCTTCCCGCACTTATAATTTGGGGGTGGAGACGAGTAGGGAGAGACCGTGGAACAACTAACTAGAAAACAAGTGGAATGAAGTAAGTGTCATTTCCTTTCACAAGAGAGGTGCCATGGAAGTCATGAAAAAGGGGAGACAAACTTCTCCCAACCAGGAATCAGAATCAGACTTTACTACACTGACCCTGGCCTGAGGGAAGGTCTTTTAGGAAGCAAGATTAACAAAAGCGAGCAGCAAATAGATGCTTACTAGGTGTGTTGTAGAAACTTCCAACATGAACACCTTGGGCCTGAGATCCTTGATCAGTGAAGTGTGGGAGACTATCCACTTTTAAGAAACCCAAATGAGTTTTGATGAACAGAGAGCCTATGGCAAAATTTTCTCAGGTAGCCCCACATGGTCCTTTGTCCCCCACCCGACATTCCGTGTCCAGTGCACACATGTGTTGCTTATTGCCCTGGCTTGACTTTGCTGAGCCCAGTGAGTGCATTTAGAACCAGAGCATTGCATTTTCTCCCATCCTCACCAGGCCTGGTCCGGTTGCCCTGGTATGTTCTCAGCTTAGAAGGACAACATCAGTATAAAAACTACCACTAGGTGCCATCCTTGCTTTGTGCAAATTGCCCAGCTCTCTTTTCTGGGGTCCAGGTCCAGAAACAGAGCCTGAGGGTCTCAAACCCAGTAACGTACATTGCGAGAGGGACCCAGACGTGAACCCGAATTTAGAGGAGGTTGACTCTCAAGGTGGTTGGCCCCTCCGGACAGTGGCTATGGAGTAGGCAGCTGGTCTGTCAACTCACTTCTCAGACCTGCCTGCTGCGTGCCACCCCCCCCCCAAGACCCCCCATGGGACCACAGGCGCCTGCCTGACAGAATGGCCAGCTGCCAGGAAAACCAGCAGTGTGTGGGAGTCGCTCAGCATAGGAAGTTTGAATGGATGTTTCCCTTTCTCCATTCCCTCACAAAGTAATAATGATAAAGCCACAGTCAGAAAAATCACACATACATACACCAACAACATTCATCTGCCCTACGGAACCTTGTCCACGGAAGCCATGATTTTACACTATGGCAGTGATGGAAGGGGCGTAGAATTTTTTCCCCACTTATAAAAATTTCAAATATACAGAAAAGCTGAAAGAATAGTATAATTATCTGTATGTACACCGGTTACGTCAAACCATTGTTAATATTATATTTTGCATCCTCTATATTTGTGGGCATGTTTAGTTTTGCCCGTCTTTTAGAATGTAAATTGGAGATGTCACGACACTTCCAAATACTTCGTTGTGAAGTTCCTAAAAATTGTGACTGCCAACATAATCACAACACCAATATTACACCCCAAAAAAATCAAATAGTAATTCCCTAATGTTGTCTGATGTCTGACTCATATTCTGTTTTTTCCAACTGTCCCCCCAATGCCTTTTACTTATTTCCTTTTACTTTTTTTTAAATAGCTGTCTTTTTTCTCAAGCCAAGATCTAGTCAAGGTTAGCTCATTGGATCTGGTTAAGTTTTCTTTGGTTACTCTTGCTCTAAAACAGTCTCTTTCCCTTTCCCTCTTTAGTTTTTCTCTGATATCAACACATTGAAGCGACCAGGCCAGTTGTCTTGTAGAATGAGCCACATGCTGGATTTGATTGTTTCTCTGTTGTGGGTATAACTCATTCTTCTAAACTCTGTTTTCTATAATTTGGATGTTACATCTTGGTACCATCCAATAGAATTTTCTGTGATGATGGCAATGTTCTCTGCAATATCCAGTATGGTTGTCACTAGGCAGATGGGGTCATCAAACCATTAGAATGTAGCCAGCATGGCTGAGTAACTGAATTTTACATTTTATTTAATATTCATTCATTCATTTACTTGAAATAGCTACATGTGGCTAGTGGCTATGGTATGGAACAGCACAGATCTTAAGACTTAATCAGATTGGGGTCCCTAGTTTTTTTTTTTTTAAGATTTTATTTATTTATTTGACAGAGATCACAAATAGGCAGAGAGGCAGGCAGAGAGAGAGGGGAAGCAGCCTCCCTGCTGAGCAGACAGCGCGATGCGATGCGGGGCTTGATCCCAGGACCCTGGGATCATGATCTGAGCCGAAGGCAGAGGCTTTAACCCTGAGCCACCCAGGCATCCCTGGGTTTCCTAGTTTTGATTAGACATCAAAGATGACACTGTATATGTCATACTGTAACACATGAGGAGGTGAGATAATGACACATGGTTTTACAAGTAGTGATGCTAGCTAAAAAAAAGGAAAACCAAACCTTTATTGAGGTATAATTTACATCTATAAAAGCATACGTTTTAAGCATATGGGTCAATGGGTTTCAACAGATATTTACACCTGTATAACTGCGGCATGATCCAGATAGAGGAAATTTCCATCAACCCCAAAATTTCCCTGGTGCATCTTCTTAGTTAATCCCAAATGTCTCCCTTCCTGTAAGTCTGAGGCCACCAGTGATAGGCTCTCTGTCACTGTGGAATAGATACCTTTCCAAGAGCTTCATGTAAGTAAAATCATATAAATGTTCTCTTTCAGTTCTGAGTTTCCAATGAAGGCTACTCAACACAATGTTTTTGAGATTCATTGATGTTGCACGAATCTATAGTTTGTTTCCCTTATTGCTGAGTGCTGTTCCATTGCATGGGTACACCACAATTTGTTTTTCTCTTCTGTTAATAGAGATTTGGGTTGTTTCTGGTTTAGCATTAAAAGCCAAGCTTTCCCTTTACTGCAATCCACAAATTTTGGTAGGCTGTGTTTTCATTTTTATTCAGTATAAAACATTCTCTAATTTTTCTTTTCTCTTGTGAGTTCTCTTTTGACTCATGGATAATTTAGATGTGTGATTATTAATTTCCATATATTTGGGGCTTTCCTGAGGATCTTTCAACTATTGCTTTCTTTTTAAAGATTTTATTTATTTATTTGACAGAGATCACAAGTAGGCAGAGCAGCAGGCAGAGAGATGAAGGGAAGCAGGGCTCCCTGCTGAGCAGAGAGCCTGATGCAGGGCTTGATCCCAGGATCCTTGGATCATGACCTGAGCCAAAGGCAGAGGTTTTAACCCACTGAGCCACCCAGGCACCCCTCTACTATTACTTTCTAATTTAATTCTGTTGTGGTAAGAGAACACTTATTGAGGCTTATTTTATGACCTAGTACAAAATTTATCTATCTCAGTGAATGTTTCTTATGCATTTGAAAAGAATGGGTGTTTGCTATTGTTGGGTAGAATGTTCTATAAATATCAGTTAGGCTGGGACACCTCAGTGGCACAGTCGGTTAAGTGCCAAACTCTTGGTTTCAGCTCAGGTCATGATCTCAAGTTCATGAAGTCAAGGTCGTAAGATTGAACCCTGCATCAGTCTTCCCACTCAGCATGGAGTTCGCTTGAGATTCTCCCTCTCCCTCTGCCCCTCCCACTGGTGCACCCTCTCTTCCAAATAAATAAATCTTTAAAAAATATATCAATTAGGTCAAGTTGTTTGGTGGTATTGTTCAGGTTTTCTACTTTTTGCGTCTACTTATCCTATCAATTATTGAAAGAAGTCTATTCAACTAAGTATTCAACTATAAATGTGATTATGTTCTCCCAGTTTTTGCTTCATGTATTTTAACCTTTGTTATTGGGTACATACACATTTAAGATTCCTATATCTTCTGGATGCATGGACAGCTTTGTCACTGTGAAATGTCTCTCCGTACAGCTGGTGACATTTCTTGTCCTAATGTCTATTTTGTCTGATTTTAACATAGCTCCTCCAGTTTCCTTATGCTTATTATGTGCATGATAGAAATCTTTTTCCATACTTTTACTTTTCACCTACCTATGTTTTAAAGGATTTTTCTAAAAGATTTATTTATTTATTTTAGAAAGACAGAGCAAGCAGGAGGAGAGGCAAAGGGAGAGGGAGAGAGATACTCCCGAAGCAGACTCCCTGCAGAGTGCACAGCCCAACTTGGCTCCAACTCAGGACCCTGAGATCATGACCTGAGCTGAAACAAAGAGCCAGCCACTTAACCAGCTGAGCCACCCTGGTGTCCCACACCTATCTGTGCTTTAAATTAGAAAATGTATGTCTTCAAGGCAGCATGTAGTTGGGTCTTGTTTTTGCCCAGTCTCTCTCTTCCTTTTGATCTCAATGTTTAGACAATGCCCATTTACCATGGTAATCCGTATGACCGGGGTTAAGTGTACCATTTTGCTAGTAGTTTTCTATTTATTTCCTTTGCTCTTTGTTCTCTCTTTCTCTCCCTTTTGTGACTTTTGGTTGAATAGTTTTAAAAATAACACTTTATCTGCTCTACTTCTTTCTTTGTTTTCTTTACTGATGGCTCTAGGTTTCCATATGCATCACAATATGTGTGACCTTTAGGAGTCCCAACTGAATGCTCCTGAGTTACCAACAAAGACTCTCCTTGTTGACGAGGTGGAACTTAAATGCTGTGTAAGTTCTGGGACCTGCTCTGCTCACTGTTTCTTGGTAGCTCTCCATCTGACCTCCTGGGATTGTACTCTACACCTGAGCCTCTTGGTATTCAGTAGACTCAAGGGCATGCCTGGGCAGAGTTTGAAGCTGCTTTTCTACCTACATCTCTCTCCCCCAGAACTCTGTCTTGCAACTTCCAGCTGCCTCAGCTTCTCTGAACCCTCATCTCCATAACCACAACAAGGCCAGATTGGGGTTCCTTTTCCCCACTCTGTGGTCTCAATGTGCCTCCAAGCAGAAAGCTAGGATTCTTTCAGGCCTCCCTACGTCCGTTTCCTTTCCCGGAGGATTCACAGTGCTGCCTATTGTCCAGTGTCTGAAAGTAATTGTTTCATATATTTTGTCTGTTTTTCTAATTGTTTACTGTGGGAGGATGAATCTGGTCTATGTTAGTCCATCATGTTAGAAGAAGTCTCATTTAACTTTTGATTATTGATCTTTTTTATGTGGCTACATAATCTTTATTATAGTAATTTAAAAATGCATATAAATAATCTATGTTCATAGTAGAAAACCTTGAAATACCAACTGAAGTAAAAATCATCCATAATCCCTCCATCATGGAGTAAACAGAAGTAATGTTTTAGCATATATCCTTCCAGACTTTTCTATGTGCATATGTATCTATAAATATAAAAATAAGACCATACTATCCCCACCACAACGATGGTTTATAACAGCTGCCTACTCCCCAAGAATGCCAGAGAAATGGCATCCATTTTTTGTCTGCATTATGACACCTCATGAGTTTCACAGGAGAGCCCTACTGCATCTCAGAGGCATTTGCAAGACTCTGGACTTGAGAAATTTCATATGTAGAAGAAAACCATCTTTGTTGTTTAAAGTCCGCAAGTTTGCAAATGTAAAATTTTACAAGAGGAAGGCTTATTTAATGGAATAAGGGGAGAGAAGTCGTAGGTTTGATGTTGTACTGGGCCCCCACAAGGCGTGTCCTCAAATGTATTGTTTGAGTGGGCAAAGACAGAGAACATTTCTTTAGGGATTGTCAGATTTCAAGAAATTTGTCCAAGTCTGGACTGTTTCTCAATCTGGATTATTTATTTTTATAGTCCTCATTATTTTGTGATATAGTGTTCAACAATTCATTAGTTGTGTACAACACCCAGTGCTCATCACCACACATGCCCTCCTTAATACCCATGACCCAGTTACCCCATCCCCTCACCCCCTTCCTTCTGTAACCCTCAGTTTGGTTCCTGGAGTCCAGAGTCTCTCATGGTTTGTCTCCCTCCCTGATTTCTTCTCCTTCAGTTTTCCCTCCCTTCCCCTGTGGTCTTCTGCACTATTCCTTATGGTCCACAAGTAAGTGAAACCATATGATAATTGACTTTCTCTGCTTGACTTACTTCACTCAGCATAATCCCCTCCAGTCCCATCCATGTTGATGCAAATGGTGGGTATTCCTCCTTTCTGATGGCTGCGTAATATTCTATTGTATTTATAGACTGCATCTTCTTTATCCATTCCTCTAGTGGAGGGCATCTCCACCCCTTCCTCAATGTGGATCTTTTAAAGTTAGAAAGAAAGAAGCAAACAGGTCCTGCTGCTTAAGAACTGTATGCATGAACTCTCTGTGGCCTACACAGGCCCTCCCCAAGGCAGCTGTTGCCTGGCCCGGCGTGCCTTTTCCTCTAGAGAAATCGAGTCCAGCAAAAGCTCTGGAGTAGTGCGGAGGACCCAGGCCCCCGGCAGGCCCTTACCTTCCCTGAGTATCGTGTCCTCATCCACAAAGGGAAGGTGAGTGCAGCTCTGAAGGTGGCAGAGAAGATACAGTAAAATAAAGTTGCTAGTGTGTCCTGTGGCCCCGTGTTCAGTAAACCCTCAGGGAGATTATAAAACTCTTCAGACCACAGAGCGGCAGGGTGTCAAGTACCACATTACTTCTTCGGACCCAGAGTACATTTGTTCCCCCATCTTCATCTGTGGTCCAGTTAAGACTCTCTTTTCAAAGAGTTAAATTGTTATTTTTGCCTATAACGCTGCAAATGCCCTATGTGGTCACTTGGTGTCCATACTCTGAGACATGCTGGGCTGTCATAGACATTCTTTTTCTGGCTCTCTCTGTCACTTGCTGACTCTATCTTCCCCCACAGCCCCCACCCCCCACCCTGGGAGTCTTCCCTTTTTCTCAGTGGGTCTATCTGGTGGAGATGAGGCCATCTTTGTCCTTTTTACCTTTGCCCTCCTTCTCTAAGTGGCACACATCCCAAGGAAAGTGTGGCCACTGGGTGTTTTTCCTAGGAGCCTCTCCGCCCCCCCTGCCTCCCCCCCCACCTGGGGACCCGCACGGTCCTTGGAGAGTTATTGCTTCAGCAATGGTCCTGGGCAGCGTTTCAGAGGGTGCCCGCAACAGGCTCACCCTGCCTCTGGGGTGGATGAGGCCAACTCCCGGTGGTTGGGGGAGCTCCAACAAGACCAGCATGCAGGCTCTTTGCTCTTTGATCTCAGCAAAAGAATGTGCCATTCCTGTATGCAGCAAGAATGACAAGTGACTATCTGGGTTTCATGAAGCATCGGGATACTCTGTGCACAGAGAGGCCTCAGGACGAGTCTAACTGGGCTTGAGGAGTTTTCTAAGGTTTGCAGTGCATGGCATTCTACGTTCAGGGTTTGAGATTTGCCAGGAACCCTCCAGTTCTGGTTTTAGCCTCTTGAAAGCTGAGTAGGTTGGGTCTGATTGCCTGGCTAGATATGGGACAGAGCAGTGGGTGCTACAGATGACTCGGAGGTGGAGGGTCTTGACTAGGGTGGGCACCTGTCCCAACTGCAGAAGTTGGAAGCTGCAGCCTTTCTGTGGCTGGTGAGGCAGGACATGGGGCGGATGAGGATTCTAGAAGACTAGAGTCCCAAGGGGATTTGGATTATTAATGCTAATGGGTTCCTTTTCTTTTTTTTTAAAGATTTTATTTATTTATTTGACAGAGAGAGACACAGTGAGAGGGAACACAAGCAGGGGGAGTAAGAGAGGAAGAAGCAGACTCTCTGCCAAGCAGGGAGCCCAATGCTGGGCTCAATCCCAGGACCCTGGGATCATGACCTGAGCGGAAGGCAGACGCTTAAGGACTGAGCCACCCACGTGCCCCTAATGGGTTCTTGTAACCATAACATTTTGGTATACAAAACCAGATGAGCAGCAAACATAAAAACCAAAAGTTTTGGAACCAGGTAGACCTCTTTTGAATCCAGACTCTTGGGCTTCCTGGCTATGAGGTCTTTGACAGGTGACTTTCTGCTTAGGTTCCTTATCTTTCTTGCAGAATTAGAAGCCATTATGTGAGAACCAGTGTAACGGTGCTTTGACACAAAGTAGGTGATTAGTGAATGCTAATTTCCTTTCTTCTTCTCTTCCCTTAATTTGGATTAGCTTTGACATAAGCAGGGAAAATATCTTTATTCCCATGTTAGAGATGAGAAAATGGGGAACAGAGACAGGCACTGATCTGCACGAGGCCACAGGGCAAGCTGGGTCTGGGTCCATGAAGTCCTGACAATATAGGAGACCTGCGAGGGAACTGGAAAAGCTGTTTTTGTTTTTTTTTAAGATTTTATTTATTTATTTGACAGACAGAGATTACAAGTAGGCAAGAGAGGCAGGCAGAGAGAGAGGAGGAAGCAGGCTCTCCGCGGAGCAGAGAGCCCGATGTGGGGCGAAAAGCTGGGTTTTGATCCTGGCCCTTCTGCTGCTCACTGGGTGATGCCTCTGCGCCTCAGTTTCCTTGTCTGTAAAGTGGAGGTGCCTAGAGTACTTACCCCCAAGGACTGTTGTGGGGATAAAGGAGCTGGAGTCTATAAAGCCTTTGGGCTGGCGACTGAGGGTTGGCTGTGGTTATTAAATGCGCGATTACGGGGCCTACTCCCAGGGACTTGGTGTCTGGTATTTTCTCTGGGCATTCTGGGAGGATGTCCTTTACAATTCTGGGTGTCCTGCCTATTAAGGAGGGGTAAAGGGAGTTAGTCAGTACCCATCTATATCACAGTGCTTCTCCGCGAGGGCCCGGGTGCACGTGTGGGCACTGTGTCAGGCCTCGGGGGCTGCGCTCCCCAAGCAGCCACCCGCGGGTGCTCCCTCCATCTGTGGACCTGAGCTCGCATCACGCTGTCCACGGGATGTGTCCCTGCGTGACTGGTTGAGGGCGAGCTTGTTCTTTAGAGTCAACAGGCAACTGACAGGCACCCCAAATTGATTCATATCCATGGTAACCGTCACCCAGGGGAACAGTGAGAAACAAGAGGCTTTTCTTTCCATCCTCATCAGACGGAGTCGGGGCCCAGAGACCAGCAGGCCTGGTTCTCCCTCCAGCTGGTGCTGGCTCGTCTCTTGGAAGAGGATGTGGGTGTCTCCTCCTCCTCTCTCCCTCCCAGGGAGCTCTGGCTGACTGCTCGAGGCTGCTGGGGACCGGGCCTGGACACTGCAGAACAAGGCCTGGGACTTCCTGCCTTTGAAAACGCCCTTGAAGCCTGGCACTCCAGGTAATGGGTGGGAGGCTTAGGGAAGTGTTTGTCCTCCATGGTCTGCGGCGGGCCGAGATTCCCCGAAAAAGCTTGCATTTGTGGTACTTTAGAGTCTTTAGAGAGGAGATTGGTGGTGATTGTGGAGGAGATCCTCGATCAACTTTATGATGGTAGGAAGGCACATCCTAGCTCACTTTTATATCTGCTCTGAGGTATTTTTTTCTCTGAAGGTTTTTCCTCTTCTTCAGCTTCTGATGACTTTTCTAGAGGGGAGTATTGGTGTTCTGGTACCAGCCAGCAAGGGAGATACATGCCTTGACTGATCTGAACAACTTTCTTCAGCTCTGATGTGTCTTGATGGTCCCGAGGGGTAAAATATGATTTGTATTGAATTACAAATTTGTTATTCAGTTGGGCTCAAGTTCTGGGCTAGTTGCCCTGGAAACTTTAAGACAGATTAGAACCTTGTTTTGTAACATGTGTTCTTCAAAACGCTGGTCCTAAGAAATATTTCATAAGTAAATAGGTATAAGTTCACATAGATCTAGAAATTGCTTCATACAAGTCTATGGTCATATACATTTAAAAACCACCTCATACTCTACCCCTTATTGGAACATTACAATACACAGAACACATGAAAAGTCCTGAGACATAGTCTAGTTAAGAAACGAGTTTGGCATTATTTGAATTCATGTTTCTCAAACTTCCTTTACTGGGATTTAAAAAAAAATTTTTTTTTTGGTATTCACATTTGTTCCACAAAACACAACTGGGGGATGGCTGGACTGGAATTCCTTATACATTTCAGGCTCATTCTATATTCTAGAATGTAGCTAGAATGTAACACAGAATTCACCTGAAATGCAGGGAGGCTGTGTCTCCCATTTCCCCCACATTCCAGCGTGATGGAGCTATAAGTGTTCTTAGTGGGGTTTGGGTATGGGAGACCAGGTCGTAGGGAGGCTAGATCCCTATTGATCAACCTGGAAGGATGCGGTCTGGCTTCTCCTCACACATCCCTAAGGATAGAGAGTTCACTGCTTCCTGGGAAACCATTTGGTAGAGGGTCCGGTAAGTAGCACCCTGGTCTCTGGGGCTATGCAGCCAAGCCCAGTTTACTATGACCTGTTATCCCTTCAGTGGCTCAACGGAGCCCTCACATTCCCCCGAGTTCATTTTTCCTATGTCTTCACAGTTCCTTATATGATGTCATAGCTTCACTGTCATGTTCATGTTCACTCACACGTCATGTGGATGGAGTGTGGTTTGCTGATATCCTTCCCACAGTGTGTAAGGAGAAGCAGATCTGAACGCAGACTGAACAATTCCCTTCAGAGACTAGGGGCAGGCACAGCTCCAGACTCTGGACTCAGAGTCTGCCCCTAGTCTCTGGTCTGGAAGAGGTCAAGCTCTCACCTGCTTGCCTTTCTCCTAGGGCAGCAACTTTTCAGTGTTGGATTAATCAAAGATCTAATCTTTGATTAGACTGTCCATGCCACACAGGTCCACACTACATATGAGATTTGTGGTCATATGGGTTAAATTAGGTGTCACCTTTTGTAAGGAGGACTTGTCAAGACTGTCCATTTTAGTCATTCTGTTCTTAGCACAAGAATCTTTGGATAGAAAGTCTCAACAAACAAGTTGCCTTGTCATTTAGGAAACTGTCAGCTTCAAGTAAGAGAAAACCCTCCTCAAAATGTCTTAACAAAAGAACTTCACATACACACTAGTTGGCATTTGGTAGTAAGGCTTGTGGCTGCTTGACCCAGTGGCTTAAAGTGCCTCAAACATATCCTTTCACTTCAAACCTTGATGGTGTCCAATTGTGTGAGCCATGTGTGAGGATTTTCAAGGCTTTGGGACACTCTGTTGCACCCTATGTATTTGCCCTGCCCCAGGGAGAATAAGCATTTACCCATATTTTCCTTCTTTTTTCCTTATTCCTGATGTCTCCAGTTTGCTTCTTTTGTCATTTCCATTCTTTTTTGAAGAACTTCCCTTAGCCATTCTTTTAGGGTAGGCTTGATGGTGACAATTCTATTAGTTTCTTTTGTCCGAGGATGTCTTTTTATTTTTTTTATTTTTTAATTTTATTTATTTATTTGTCAGAGAGAGAGAGCAAGAGAGTGAGCACAGGCAGACAGAGTGGCAGGCAGAGGCAGAAGGAGAAGCAGGCTCCCTGCCGAGCAAGGAGCCTGATGTGGGACTTGATCCCAGGACGCTGGGATCATGACCTGAGCCGAAGGCAGCCGTTTAACCAACTGAGCTACCCAGGCGTCCCTTGTCTGAGGATGTCTTGATTTCACTTTCATTCCTGAAGGATATTTTTGCTGGGTATAGAATTCTGGGCCCACAGCTTTTTTTCTTTCAAGATTTTTTTTTTTCCTTGTCTTTAGCATTTTGAACTTTGATTGTGATATGTCCTGGAGTGGATTTCTTCAGGTTTATTGCATTTGGAATTTGCTCAGTTCCTGAATCTGTAGATTAAAGTCTCACTATATTTGGAAAGCTTTCAGGCATTATTTCTTTGAATACTTTTCTGGCCCCACCCTCTTTCTCCTCTCTACTCCAATAGTACAAGTGTTAGTGCTCTGGTTATAAGGCCGCACATCTCCAAGCTTCTGTTCCTTTCTTTTCAGTCTGTTTTCTCTCTGTCATATGCATTGGGTAGTTTCTATTGTTCTCTCTTCAAGTTTACTGATTCTGCCCTCCATCATAGTCATATTCACATTGAGTGATTTTAGTTGTATTTTTCAGTTCTAAAATTTCCAGTTGGTTCTTCTTTATATCGTCTATTTCATTGCTGAGACTTTATATTTTTTTACGTGTTTCAAGCATGTTCATCAAAGCATTTTATGATGGTTGCTCTCAAATCCTTGTTAGATAATCCTAACATCTGTATCATTTTGGTGTTGCATCCCTGATTGTCTTCTCTCATTTAAGTTGATATTTTCCTTGTTCTTGGTATGATCAGTAATCTTCAGTTGTATCTTAGACATTTGGGTGTTAGAGGTGAGACTCTAGATCCTACCTAGTCTCCTTTTTTTCAGGCAATCATGCTGTCTAGGTGTAGCCCACAGATCTAGGTGGGAATGGATTTTTCCCACTGAACCCCACTGGCACCATCCAAGCAAAAGTAGGGCCCTGCCCCACACTGCCATGCCTTGCCTCATTGCCCTGGAAGTTCCATTCTCCACTGGACCCTGCTGGGTAGAGCCTTAAAAAAACCAAACAAACATATAGAAATGTACACATATCATGTGATGAGTTTTCACAAACTGGAAACATGGGGGCATTGTAAGAATTTTCTGATTTCTTTGTATGTTCTTATAAAAATGTATCAAATCATTTTTCTCTATTAGCTCCTAGTAAAGGAAGTTTGGGAAACATGAATTCAAATAATGTCCAGAATTATTCATTCACTTACTGATTCCTTCTACCCCTTATCTCTTTTTCTTACATTCCTTCTTTCATTTCATTTATTTATTCATTTATTGAAACATATTGGTTTTCCTCCCTCCCTTCCCTCCTCCTTCCCATACATCCACCCATCCATTATTGAAGGAACAGCTTTCCTCCCTCATGTGCTTTCTGTGGCTGTGGGGCAGCAAGCTTCTCTTCTCTAACAGTCTTCTGTGGCGGTAAGGAAGGAGGGGTACATCCCATGTGGGGTAAGGGGCTGGCTTTTCTTGGGAGAAGTCCCTGAGGGGCAGCTGGGCCAGAAGCAGAATAATTAGAAAGCTTCGGTTTTGCCTTGTAACTACCATTGATTTCCTTTGAGAACCTCTGGGCCTTAGTTTCCCTCATCTGTAACATGAAGGGCTTGGCTTGGTCCTCTCTTAAACCCTGTGACTCAGGTCGCCTATATGATGTTGGAGTTTCCCAGGGGAGAGCCAGCACACAGGGGGATATGGATTGAGGGGGGCCCATTCTGAGTCCTTGGTGGTATCTGAGCACCTGTGCCCAGCCTGCACTGCGGTCAGTACCTCCCAGGCTCTCATGGGCTGGGCTCTGAGAGGTGGGCTGGGGTAAGAAGGAACAGGACTGATATTTTGGGAGGATGAGTCAGCCCAAGTGTCAGTCTAGAAACAGCACCAACTTGCCTCCATTGTTCTACTTCCTCATGTGGGTGTGGGTGTCGTGTGCAAGGCAGGGACTTCCAGCTCTTCTCAGCCTGGGGAAGGACCCAGGATACACAAAATCCCAGTGTGAAGGGACCAGAAGGGACTTGGAAGCCCCAGAAGGATGGGGACTCACCAGAAGCCACACAGTAAAGTTGATGACAGGGTCAGGACTGGGACCAACCCACCTGTTTCCTTATCTTGAACCCTTGGTCTGGTCATATGCTAATCATCAGTAGCCTGGACTTGCTTTATCCTGAGAGGTGGGAACCCAAGGCCCAGCCTGGACATTTGCCTCCCTGGCGTTTCCATCAGAAGGGCCTTGCCCCACCTGCTGCATGTAAGCTAACTTCTCCCTGTGGCTAAGACAGTGCTGGTTTCCAATGGGGCAATGCTGGCCAAGAGGTCACCCCAGACCCCTTTCCCATCTTCCATACAATGTGTGGTGCTCAGACTCTGGTCTGTGGCCTAGAGATACTATTTCCAACGTCCACTCCTGGGAAAAGCAGTGAATGTTGCAGGGAAAGGGAGCTCTTTACCACTAATGGTCCCCTGTCCTCATGTCATCAGGGCTTGTGGTACTCCCACCACATGAACTGAGTGTCTACTGTGCACTCTGGTGCTAGGATCTCCGGAGCTCACGGCCTAGTCTGTGTGTGCGCGGCTGGCTGGGACAGGGGTGGGCCAGGCGGACCGTTGCAGCTCCGTGTGCTGAACGGAGTTATGATGGGGATGTGCTGGGCTAGGGAAGCAGAGGAGTCAAGGAGGGCTCCCCGAAGGAGAGTGGGACTTGGCCAGGGGCAATATGTACATACAGGGGGAGGAAGAGATTTGAGAAAGGCTTTTTCTCAGTTATGTACTTAGAGGGTTATTTGCATATTTTAATCAGACATCTGGATATTTTGCAATGAGTAGTGCATTCAGGATACCCGGTCCTTTACATTACTGGAAATAGAGCAGTTTGGTTCATTTTACAGGTCACTAAGGGCCAAGAGGACCCTCAGGGACATTTCCACTGAGGGAATAGGATCGAAATGTAATCATCATCCATTTACTGAATCATGCGTTGCAAGTTTCCAGATAGCAGTTTTTGAGATCTTGAGCCGCTTGCTGGGTGGACAAGGGCTGTCACCCGTGGATGTGATGAGGACTACTTCTCTGGTGCGCACAAGAGCCCTTCTCCTAGCCTGTGATTCTGCATGGTCAGTCCACTGAAGTCATCGTTTCAAGTATTTACTCAGTGCCTTCTGGGGCGAGCTGAGCCTTGGGCCATGTTGGGTGTATAGAAATCCTCACTGGTGGTCCTTGTGCTCAGGGGGGACACAGACATGGAGTCATCAAGCTCGCCTGAGAATAGTGAGACAGGGAATTTAGGGACTGGCAGAGAGAGCCTCATACTCAAATTGGGTGATTAGAGGCAAGTTTTGTGGGAGGGGTTATATAGATATATGGGCAGGATGTGGAGAAATCACCTCCTCAGGCCGGCTGGTCATGCTGGGCACCCTCACCCTCTTTAGGCTTGAAAGGAGTAGTTATAGGACCTCAGAAACACAGAGGGCTGCCTGTCAGGAGCCCTGATCTTTGTGTGAAGAGCTGTGACCTTCAGGTGAGGGGCGCAGCCAGCCCAGCAGGACGGCACAGAGGAAGCTAGGGGAATGGAACCCTGGCCTCTCTCCTCTGTCTTCCAC